>CAJDSM010016245.1:1942-37892 GCA_903981925.1 Ostrea lurida
TTGTCATGATTGAATATGTTCAAAAATAAAAGCTTTGCTCTTTCTCTCTCTCTCTCTTACACCACCCTTCTCTTCTGTCTTCACCCTTTCTCTTTACATATCATGCATTAATGTTGATACTGTTTGATTACTGTTTTATTGCAGTTGTAAGTTAGAATCTTGTTTGTGGCTCAATAAATACTATCAAACTAAAAAAAAAAAAATGTACTAATAGTCAAATCAATTTTTAATTCTGATAATATCAATTTAAGAAAATTAAGTAAATTTTTAAAAGTCATTCATCAAGCTCTATCCCCTATATTATGACTTTGTATATAGTATTGCTTCAGTCT
Source organism: Ostrea lurida (assembly GCA_903981925.1). Classification (NCBI taxonomy): domain Eukaryota; kingdom Metazoa; phylum Mollusca; class Bivalvia; order Ostreida; family Ostreidae; genus Ostrea; species Ostrea lurida. The sequence continues at coordinate 2,275 of CAJDSM010016245.1, forward strand.
GTACATATGTATATACTATTAATATTTGTATGAATACTTGTGTATATCTTCTCAATACCTTTGTACAATTGGTAAAGAGAATAAAGTAATTGAATTGCGACGAGATGCCCCGCTTTGAGGTGCCCATGTTTAATATATAAGACTTCTCCAATTTGTACACGAAGTCTGAGAATCCTAATCTCTTCATACTAGTATATTCTGCGTATTTCATGACCTAAAAACCGGTATAACACGGAAATATTTCGTCATCCTCATACGACATTTCTGACCAATATCTGCAACATTTAACGGCAAAAACGCGGAAAACATTGTACACCTGACGGAACTAAAACTAGAGTATCCTTAAAATGTCCAAAGGCGAAACTCAATTATTCAGACAGCTTGATTATGGGGTTAATCAGGTGATTTTGCTGGCTCGTGCGATTCGTCGTCCTTTTATCTTCTAAAGATGCAACTTTTTCCTGGATTTGAGTTGCAGCGCTCAATCTTCGCACAACGCGCCTTTCAATGTATTTCAGAGTGAAGCAATATTTTTACGTGTTTAGACTGCAGGAAAACCCAGTCAATTTCGATAATGTACTTACAGACCTTGATCTAATCATTGACTGACTTTCGGTGCCTTATCGCGCTAATTAAAGACCCCTTAAGGTGTGCTTTTTCATTTGAAGCATGTACTCTTACCCTCTAATATCTATCAATATTCTCCTGGTAGAACCAGCCATTCGTGTTCTGCTGCATATTCAAATTAATATTTGAAAGTGAACATGCCATATGTATTCAGGCGATGTTTACCTTTTTTTATATGTTGGTGCAAAAAAGGTGTATGACCCTTGACTGATAGACGGAAGCCAAAAGTACAATAACTATCAAAAATCACAATCCCTTTAACAGCCTTGGATCAGTAAAAAGTGTTATCTGTCTAAATACCTTTGGTAATCTATTTATCTGAAACCAGTACACGCTACATCATCCAAGGGAGTTGCGGCTGGTAACCTGAATATTCATTTTTTTTTTCTCCAGGCCGAAGAAAATTGAGATTGTATTAGCATTGTTTTCCTTAAATTATGCGGCAAAAACATGTTTTTTATTTCAACTTTCACGTCAAAATTTTATCAGATAATTCAAGTTTACTAACAATTCACTTTGTAGCAAATTGGCACACTGTACATTGTGTACCAGAAAATTCCATCTAATTGCGTTACTATCTGCGACATCTGGAGTACCTACCAAGGCTGCAAATCATATGACATTCATCTCGTACTTTTTTCAGTGTCCTTGCTGATCGTTCAAATATCGCATGATAGCATTTTTATTTACCGTACGTTTCATTTAATTATTATTTTTATGACCCAGTTCCGAAGGAGAAGGGTATACTGTTTTACCCCTGTCCATCCTAAACAAATATTTCGTCACATTTTTTCTAAGCAACTTCATACCACAGCCAGTTGATATTATCTAGGGGTCCATACCGCACTTACCGAATTCAATTTTTTCGCATATCAACTTCCTGTTCACCGACTTAGTCAATATTTTGGAGTCTTATTGTGAAATAAATATTTTCGTCGCACTTTTCTCTGAAAATGCATGTCACAGCCACTTGATATTTGGTATATCACTTCACCTATGGGCCCCCATAGCGCGCTTACCTGATCCAGACCTTTAATTTGTATGTCAACTTCCTGTTAATTGATATAGTAAATATTTTTTGTTAATGTGAATTTTTTTAATCTTTATGTGAAAATTATAGATATTTTACGACGCACTGTTCTCTTCAATACCACTTGATATCAACCTTACCAATTCTCTAGTTAGCAGCTTTATTTACCTTAGAGCGGGGGTATTCTCAGTGAGCAGCAGCTCACAGAATCCTTGGTATTATCTATTTGACGTCTCTTTAATAATTTTTCACTCTACCCCCGAAACATCACCAGCATTAGGTGAAGTGTCACTGAGTTAGAACTATAGATGTACAATGCTCAGGGCCGGACATGTGGCAATGAGGGAAAGTCTTCATCGCCACAGGCATCCCACATTGATTTCACCCCCTGTTTATGCACAAAACAAAACTAAGAAGTAGTTTTATAAAAAAACCAAAAACTAAAGACAAAAAAAACAAAACAAAAAAAAAACAACAAAAAACAGGATTCTATGTTTATATCAAATCCCCAATTACCATTTGTTGGACAAAGATACACACTCTTTCAATAACACCAAATATCACGTGCTATTAGGCAGGGGCTATGTGGAACGGAAACGGAACGGAATATCCCAATTGTCCAATAGAAACACAACTTTGATTATAAATAAAAGCCAAAACCAACAAAAAAACAAAAAAAAACAAAAAAAAAAACGTCTTTCACTTTATACATGTACATGTATTTTTGTCGAGAGGAACCCGCCCTCCATTTTCTTTTCCTACATATTTGTGATGTGCTCATGGACAAAGGTGCAACAGAAACAAGAAAATGTTTACGAACTGAGGAAGTCCCACGCAAAAGATTTAAATTTCACACTCCACTGCAATAAAAATCTAAGATTTCCTTTTCTATGTAGTAATGTACCACTATCACCTGCTTATGGTGTGTATGTCTTCCAGTTGATTCGATACGCAAGAGCATGCCATGCGTATGAGGACTTTTTAAAGCGAGGCCAACTACTAACAACAGAGTTGACGTTGCAGGGTTATAACGAATCTCTTTGGAGTCATCATTTCGCAAATTCTACGGTCGCTATAATGACCTTGTTTGTCACTAGGACATGTGTTGACTGATTTGTTTCATGCCCTTTGTTGGACTGTCGTTTTCGTGCTGGATTTGACGACGGGTGGTCCCGTTTGCTTTGTTTCGACTGGAGGCTCACGGCGGGTGAGGCCGGTCGGCGGAGGATGCTTGCTCCTCCATGGCACCTGATCCTGTCTTCGCTTTTGTCGGAGGCCCGTGTTGCCCTACACTCGACTTTGTATATGTGTTTTTTAGAATTATGATTGCGTTTGACACACTGTTGACTTAGCCGATTTGTATTGACATAATATATTATATAATCATTCAGTATCGACCAAGTTTCAATGAAACACGTCCATCAGTACAGGAGGACTTGTAGTAACAGAGTAAACCAAATATAGGTGGAGTGCCACACATTTTGACCTATGACAATAGCAGGGCCAACTTCAAACCCCGAGCGGGAGCCTCCGCTTTTCAAGGTCATTTCGAAAGACCCGCGAATCTCATTGACAATACCGAGTGCTTGGCAAAGAAGCATACTAGTATGACTAGCCTATACTCGCATATACTGAAAACTGAACATGATTAGCTCACTTCTAGTTATTAAAATTTGACAGTATTTTAGTCGACTTAGCTAAATATTTCTGGCCAAAATATCCCATTATGTACAAGTAGCGTCAATTTTAATGCGCATTTTGTCTTGAAATTATGAAAGAAAAAATTGTATGAAACTATCAGACGATTATTGGGAAAAAATATGCTTTGTTTTTTAATCCAACAATTCACTTTTCTTTAATGATTTCTGCTTGAGGATAATCTACAAAACATCGGATCTCGTTAATTGGCCACCTGTTATATAATTACATTATTTCTATCTGACCCGAATATCATGGAGATATGTTTTTCGCCCCAATTCTCTAATACACAAGCAAGTGTTCGCGTCACAGTTTTTGCTCATTAGTGCCAAGGAGAGATGATGAAGATATCTGTTCTTGTGGCACAACGTAATGGCTTAGGATTAAGTAATATCATAATGCTAGCTGCGAATTAAAAAAAAAACCCGTGTGGTCGTCATTGTTTTAGACAATAAATGTATTATATAGCCCGGTAATTGTTGCTTCCAATATTCTTTGTACGGAAATCATAAATTTCTAGGACACCACACGTGGTGGCGACGAAGGGGATAGCACAGGAAACGCAGAAATAATAAATATCATATTTTTTGCGACAAGGCTGTACCGTTCATATATTCAGATTGCGTACGATTCTTAGTCCTTAGGCTTCCAGTGTAGCGGCTGGTTACCCCATAGTAGACGTCAAGAGTCGATCTGGAGAAAAACATCTTGCACTCGTTTCTGCATTTACAAACTTACTCTGGTTCAGATGTAAATCTAGGGGAACAGTTATACTCTTGGAATGAGTGCAGCGTCATTTGGAAGAGAGAGTCACGGTTTTTTCATATGAGACCTCGAAAACCGAAGTCCGCGTGTCATCGCAGCCTCTGGCACAATAAAGAACCCTTACTACTGAAGACTATCGTCATGTATTTTTGGTACTTCATCTGGGATGTCTCCATATTTATAACAAATTCTAAAAGGGAAAAGCAGGCAAACCTCACACCAGACCATAAGAAAAAAATTATACAAGGTTCTGTATCTAAACTAGATAGAAATTTATTCACACCAAAACTTCCCGGGTCGTAACAGGGATTAAAAATTGCATGTAAGTAATTGAAGAAAAATTATCTACAGATCCTAATCATTTGAACATATTTCATTAAAATTTTGATAAACAACTGAGATATATATTCGTAACTTCGGACACCCTCTTCTTACCAGTATACAGCAAAGAAAATTAATTCAAAAGTGCATCTTGTTACACTACGCATTGAATTTTACATTCCTACATTATATGTACCTCTAAAATAGATACTAAAATCTTTCATTTTTTAAAGATATTTTTTAAAGCCTCGTCTTAGACTGCGAATCTCGTCTCCTCGGTAGAATTTCCCTACCCCACACTCGTACTAATGAAGGATTCTATTAAGTCTTACGTACTTGAAGGATTATCAATCAGTATTACATTGAAATACATGTAGATTTTTATTGAAAATATAGTGACGGCAAATTTTTGAACGTTATTTTTAAGGTATCGATCACCGTGTAAAACAAAAATAGAGCAAGCGTTTTAATGCAATTAGAATATTTAGATAAACTTTTCATCAATTTATACAGTGAATCACATTGTCTAAATCTTATGGAACAAAGATAACATATTAGAGTAAAAGAAGTTTTACATAATTGTAATCTACATTTTGGTATGTACATCAATTCACAACTTATTTCTTGTATGCAGAAAATGTCTTTTAGATAGTAATCTCAGGAATAAAAATTATTCAGCCTTCAACGAACTGTTTTAGATTCAATATCTATCTTTTTTTTCTACTACTGCCTAAGAGTTCTAACCATTTATATAAGTGCCCACTTAATTCATAAAAGTAAACGTATATGCCACACACGATCAGATGATTTTGACAAATCACGAGACACCAAAATTTCCCTGATAACCACAAGGGCACAATATGTCAAACTGATATGCAGCCATCCTCCCAAAGCGTGCATCCGAAAAAGTCTAGAGGGGGGCCAAATATTGAATAGATGTTAGTTTTTCACACTTGGAATATTAAAAATATTTTCAATTCTAAAAGTCTTCACAGGACACTACAACGGCCCGGGTGAATGATGTAGCCCATGGGCTTCTTGTTAATTCTATCTATATGTAATTACGTGTATCTCCGGAGGAAGTATAGGGCTTGTCAGCCTAGGCTAGACATCTGGACCCAGTTGCACGAAGGTTAGTTAACTTTAACTGAGAGTTAACTTTCCATTAACTCATGCATTTATACAGCGTTAACTAGACGTTAACTGTCAGTTAAGCTTAACAAACGTTCGTGCAACCAGGTCCAGAAGTTAAATGTAAATGCTATGGAGGCGAAAACATTAAATTGTTTCTTTCGCTCGGCGGTACACAAAAGAAATGGCCTTACCAAGAGGTAAAATCTGTTCATGGACAGCACTTGACAAGGATGTTTAACCGACCCTACAGGGGGAAGGAGGACAAGGAAGCTTGATTTGTTTGACCCACATAATACTCGAATACTTCTAAACTTTCATTTAATTAATTCGCTAATTACAGAGCAGCTGGTGGTCTTCATTTTGACAATATATGAAAGTCGTGATATAGTGAAAAACTTGACGTTTTCCCCAGATATGATAAAAACAATGTTGTCAAGGGCAACAACCCCTATGCTGGTATTTCTTCTACTACATGTAAATGCAAAGATAATAGAACAGTGATCAATCTCGTAAGTCCAAAATAGAATACAAAAACAAGAGTTGCGCAAACACGGGCCCCTGGACACACCAGAGGTGGGATCAAGTGCCTAGAGGAGGAGTAAGCATCCCCTGTTGACCGGTCACACCCGCCGTGAGCCCATTGTCTTGATCAGGTAAACGGAGCAATCCGTGGTTAAATCAGTGTATAAAAAACGGCTTAACAATTGCTATGAAAAACACTAGACAACATTTCACCCAATGGCAGGCAGTACTGGCAGACTAAATCGTTATAACGACCATAGAATTTTCGAAATGCTGTCTTTGAACTAGGCTGTTAAAATCCCTGCAACAACAACTTGTTTGTAATTTAAGTAGCCTGCCTTGATTCAAAAACATATCATACGCAGAACAAGCTTAAAGATTGCATATCGAATAAGTTGAGAGACATTCACATCATATGCAGGTGATGATGTCTATTATACAATGGTTTCCCAAATATTCAAATTACTTGTAATTTCGTTATTTTCGTGGGTAAATAAAAACAACGAAAATAAACCCACAACGAACTTTTGAACTTATAATGAATATGAATGAATTGTAAATTAACGAAAATTAATGTCAACGAATTCATTATTATAATCAAAACTACGAAACTTTAAACCCACGAAAATAAATGATACTCCGTTCGGCTTTTAAAAAGGCGGACACATACACATTTTCTGTAGTTATTATTTAAACTAAATTACACTGATACATTTCTTCCCACTTTCAGCCATAGATTTGGATAAGTATAATACGAAGGTGGGGTGGAGCTACCTAATTTCGATTGTCCGATAAGTCGAGGTCCCACGACCACAAGTGCCCCTGACGCAGTACTTTTCTTCAAAACGTCGCAATGGTCATCTTGAAGCAGTGACTGATTAAAAAAACAAGAGTTGTCAGAAGACAACATACATAGCTGCGCGGCAGCATGACTATCTAACCTATTCCCCCTTTAGGTAAAGCAAATTCAAGTCAATAGCTCTGCTAGTGAATGAATGTCTTGAAAGATACATTTGTTTTAGAAATATCAAACCCTTAAGATATCCTCTTTGTTCAAAAGATAAAACTCCAGGTTTTGAATTTTTGAAATTTATTTCAAAGATACTAGGAAAAAATATTGCTACAATAGAAGAGCATCTATATGTGAAATGCCAAAGCCCCATCCTCTTCATTTGAAAATATTGCCATTCAAAGTGTTGAAAAGTAAGTCAATATATAATGCCAAGTTCGCTAAGTCAAAAGCTTCGTACCAAACAAAGGGTTCTTCATGAGGCATTTAAATGTGTGTAAATCAAAGCCTTCTCATCCTTGGTTCGAAAGATATTAACCCTAGTTAAAGTTTTGAAAAGTAAGTAAACGTGTAAGGTCAAGGTCACTAGGTCACAAAAGTTGGTATCAAAACAAAAGTCTGATGAATGCATGTATATGTGAATTATTAAAGCTCTAATCCCATAGTTCAATATATAGCCCAAGTAAGAGTTTTTGAAATGTCAAAGTCAAAGTACTAGGTCAAAAGTCTTACATGTAGTACCAAAATAAAGATCTCATCAGACGCACCTATACATGAAAAATCCAAAGCCCTACTCCTCTTGCTGTAAAAGATATAGCCAGGTAAAGTTTTTAAAAAGTAGGTCAAAGTCCAAGGTCAAGGTCACTAGGTCAAAAGTCTTGGTACAAAAACAAAGGTCTCATCATGAGGCATCTATACATGAAATATCAAAGCTCTTCCCCCTTGGTTCAAAAGATACAGCCATGTTAAAGTTTTTGAAAAGTAGGTCAAAGTCCAATGTCAAGGTCATTATCAAAAGTCTTGATTCCAAAACAAAGGTCTCATCATGAGGCATCTATACATGGAATATCAAAGCCTATCCCTTTAGTTCAAAAGAATAGCCCAGGTTTAAGTTTTTGAAAAGTAGGTCAAAGTCTAAGGTCAAGGTCACTAGGTCAAAAGTTTTGATACAAAACAAAGGTCTCATCATGAGGCATCTATGCATGAAATATCAAAGCCCTATCCCTTTAGTTCAAAAGAGATATAGCCCAGGTTAATTAAAGAAAAGTAGGTCAAAGTCCAAGGTCAAGGTCACTAAAGTTTTGGTACCAAAACAAAGGTCTCATCACGAGGCACTATATGTGAAATATCAAAGCTCTGTCCCCTTGGTTCAAAAGATATAGCCCAGGTTAAAGTTTTTGTGACGCCGACACTGACGCCGACGCCAGGGTCATGACAATAGCTCTCCGGACATCGTCTCGGCGAGCTAAAAAATCCCGGTAAAAAGTACAGGTCCTAAAACCACGAAGCTTGGCACATGCATTCCTGTAGGCCAAGTTGATCTACTAATTTTCTTATTTATTTATTCTTTTATTTATTTATTTATTTTTTAAATTATTATCATTATGATTTGTTTGTTTAAAGTAATTTGATCGATTGTGGATTTCAGGCTTTTGTCTGAGTCTCTTCTTTCCTTTCCTGAAGTCGATGTATCCCAACCTAGTACGAACACTTTTTGTTTACGAATGAGTTAACGTACGACTCGCAAAAATCGGCTACACCATGGAAGTGAGTTTTCATCTTTCTTAGTTTCTAAAGTTTCTGTAATGTTTGTATGCTATGAATTGAGTTTATAATTAGTGACATATTTTATTACTTTATAACGATAACACTTTCACAAAAATCTGGCTTTGTTCTGAGTGCTGGGAAATTTCAAGTCGTGCGATACACATTTGTGTTGGCGTAGTCCATCATGTGATGCCTACAACTGCACACTACAATGCATAAATACCGTACCACTGGCTGTCTGAGACTCAGAGAGTCGTGAAATATACATAATTATATCAAAATATACTATACCACATCAATAAAGCAGAATTGTTGAAATACTTTGACCAGTGTCAAAAATTTGGTTTGACAGGATTCGGATTGAAGGTTATTGCAGACCAAAGTTTTATCAGACCAGAAACATACTTACTGATATACCTGATATTGCACAGAATAAAGTAAAGAATTACAACATTGTTTTCAACAGTAATTGCATCATCCACTTATATCCAGCCAACAGTTTGAACTTTCCAACATTCATAAACACCACAGCTGCCTCTGTAATGCTTATTATATGAATACTGTGTGGTCCAGGTTCAGCAATTTTTCTTTTCTTGTTTGTTTTACATCACCTCACCTATCCTCTTTGGGCCCTCTGGTGCATAAGGTCCTGATACACCAATGTTTTACATCAGTCAGGGAATTTTCCCTTATATCATTCAATTGAGAAGTTTCCAGCTGTTGATGAAACACCACAAATGTAGACCAATATGTTGTATTCATGGCGTAAAAGTTAAGTTTTCTCTAACGTGTCAAAGCCTGGCGCAACACGGACCCTCTGTTTTAAAGGTTAGGTAATATCTAAAAGACCTGTATCCATGATGCTTGGTTTCAAATGCATCATATATTAAGGATATATTCTAGGTTTAATACAGTTCTGGCATGAGCAAATCTCCAAGCCATAACCATGCACTTACTTTTCCACTCAGGGACTGAACTACCATGATTGGTCTTTTCTTACTTGGTAGAGAGCCTGCATTACAAGCTGTAACAAATTTTCAAAATCAACTGAACTACCATGTTGTTTTATTGACCTTCACCTGCACATCCTGATCCTGAGGTCTAAAATAATCATTTCATGCCCGATATTGACAAACGGCCATTTGAATACTGACTTTTTCTAGCAAGATATCGGTCCAGAGACTTTTTAATTGGCCTTGCCGATAGGACTGACAGTTCTCGACAACTTTGATAACATTCTAAACATTCAGATCTGGCGATATCTTGCATTCCAAATTTTATTAGGATCTTCACATACAACAAATTGTGACAAGCTACTGGCGAATAAGTTGATATGTCCTCCCTGAGGCACCTGATTCAACCTCTGGTGTATCCAGAAGTATTTGTTAGGGCCCCGTTGAGAATCGGCGGAAGCCCATAGTAATCAGCTTTTCCGTCCATCTGTCCTACACAACAGTTTTCGCATGATAACTCAAAATGGCTTGCACCAATTAATATGAAACTTTAGGGCAGTGCAAATATCCATTGAGGTTAGCTCCCATTCAATTTTTGAAAATTTCTGATATTGCGTTTCAGAGATATGGAACTTTTTTCATGAATAGGGGTGTGTTTTCAGTTTTCACACAATAAGTGAAGAGTGTATATCTCCATAGAAGCAAGATCCCTTTCGATTTTTGAAAAATTCTAATTTTCTGTTTCCGAGTTATGGAACTTTATTTATAAAACAGGGGGAGTAACTCTAAAATGTTTTCGAAATTTGCATGAAAGTTTTTGAGTGCTAGAATTCTTATCCCCTCGCAGCTAATTGTGGAGAGGATATAGCATCACTGCTGTGAATCCATGTGACTGTGTGTGTTTGTGTATTGAACTCTGTGAACAAGATAGAAGCAAGGGTAGTCATCAGAGTATCATCAAACCTTCCACACATTGTTGCCCATAAAGAGAGGATTTAACCCTATGGATTTTCAGGGTCAAAGGTCAAGGTCACTATTGATTATTGCTAAAAGTCTTTTGAACATGATAGAAGCAATGGCATTCATCAGAAGATAACTAAACCTTCCACAAATGCTATGTATGGAGAGAGGATGAACCATGTAGATTTTCTTGATCATGCATCAAAAGTCAAGGCCACTATTGAGTACTGCCTAAAAATCTTGTCAACAAGGTAAAAGACACAGCATCCATCAAAGGATAAATCTTTTGCTCAAGCTTGTTTATTGATAGGAACTGCCGCTCAGGTAAGCAATATTGCCCTTGGGCCTCTTGTCTACAATATCTCAATTATTTAAACCCTTGGATTTCTCAAAGTTTTTAGCTCACCTGAGCCGAATCAAGTCGAGCTTTTCTGATCAAAAATTTGTCCGTTGTCTGTCGTCGTTGTTGTCGTCGTAAACTTTAACATTTTCAACTTCTTCTCAAAAAACCGCTGGGCCAAATTCAACCAAACTTGGTACACATCATCCTTGGGTGAAGGGGCTTCAATTTTGTTCAAAATGAAGGACTAGGCCCTCATCAAGGGGAGATTCAAGTTTGTTCAAATCATGACCCCCGGGGTACGATGGGGCCTCAATAAGGGGTCAAAGTTTTTACATATGATTATAAGGAAAAATCTTTAAAAATCTTCTCAAAGAACCACTGGACAGGAAAGCTGAAATTTATATGGAAGCTTCCTGATATAGAGGAAATTCAAGTTTATTCAAATCATGACCCCCGGGGGTACTATGGGCCCGTATGGGGCCACAATAGGGGATCAAGGTTTTACATATGAATATAAGGGTAATCTTTTAAAAAAATTCTTCTCAAGAACACTGGGCCAGGAAAGCTGAAATTTATATGGAAGCTGGAGATTCAAGTTTGTTCAAATCATGACCCCCGTATGTACTATGGGGCCCACTAGGGGATCAAAGTTTTACATATGAATATATAGGATTTTTTTATGTCCCCGCATAAAAGGCCGGGGGGCATACATACATGCCAACTTTTGAAAATCTCCATGGGGGATTTTGCGCGTGAACGACTTTTTTTCAAAAGCTCTAAATTCGCGACATTTTGCGTGAATGCAAATGTACATCTTTTCAAAGACAATAGCAATCTAATTTTTGTACATGTATCATATATCAATAAAACATCAAGTTAACTTTTTTCTGCCTAACTTCAACAAAACTAAATACAGTAACAATAAAATAAACATACTTTGAAAAATATGCATATTTATTAAATTCAAATTCTCAAGTATACAACAATATTAGATAAGATAATTTACGTATAAATACATCCCAAGCAATAAGTTGAATACACAAATGTTATTACTTAAGTTGCGTAACTGAAGCAGATTTAAACTTTAAGCTTTTAAAAAAAAATATTAAAGGCACTAGCTCGCATGCATTTTGCTGTTTGTAAACCAAAACGTGAACATGGCATGGACTTGCAGAGTTTGATGGAACAATTTGCAATCAGAAAAGGAACGTTCTGCTCTGCTACAAACTCGTGAACCAAATCATTGCACCCATGAACATCTGAAATAATTACCAAAATTCATCAAAATACCGTGTATATTTGTCTAATTGCCAATTCTAATTCAACGTTAATTTTTTAAAAAGCTAATTAACAGACTAATGGAGCAGATATGTTCGAATATCGTTTTCACAACGTCTGTTAAATACTAGGTCCCCTATAATTATTTAATGCATTACTATAGTTTTGGATATATTCAACATCAACAAACAATGAAACGTACCTTATCCCGAATATCCTCGAGTCTCCGCGTGGTCCAAATTGTTTGATGGTGTAGCCTAAGTATCATCGTAGTCGTTCACTCACGTCTGTGTAACACAGAATTTGCCATTGAAAGTCCATCTTCCGATTGATATGCTATTAATTGTTCAATAAATATCTTGACACAGTTATTGATTTAAGCCAGGTACAATACACGATTCGATAACACGTTTTTTCCATGTCAACAATAATGGCGACATGATCCCGAATTTCTATTGGCTGGCACAAAGAAATGGCGCACGTGAATTTTAAAATTCCCCCATGTTGGAAATCGGTAATGTTGTCGAGAATCGGGGAACATTTTGTACAAAAATCGGGTTTCTGGGTTTTTTTGCATTTCACTCGATCGGGAAAGCGGAAATGGCGTTTGTCAAGGCGTAAATCGGGAGAATCCCGCTAAATCGGGAAAAGTGCATGTTGGGCATTATAGTGTTACCCTGTTCTGTCATTCCGTCCATTCTGTCATTCCGATCATTCCGTCATCATTTGTTTCCGTCATTTCTCTGCAACGGTTGCACAACATTCAACTCAAATTGGTAATGGATATATCACGGGAATATGCAGGTCAAGTTCCGAAGGATGGTCATGGTCCGATGATTTTGACAGAGTTAGCCCCTCTTAGACTTAGAGAAAAAAATCAGAAAATTTTTCGTTTCCGTTCAGTTATCTCTGAACGGTTTGCACACATTCACTCAAATTGGTATATGGATTAATATCACAGGGAAATGATCAGGTTCAATCGAAGATTGTCATCGGTCGTATATTTTGAACAGAGTTAGCCTCTTGAACTTAGAAAAGAAATCAGAAAATTTTTCGTTTGCCCGTTCCTTATCATCTGCGCAACCGGTTGCACCACATTCAACTCTCTAAAATTTGGTAATGGATAATCACGGGAATAGCAGGTCAAGTCGAAGATTCATGTTACTGATGATTTTGACAGACGTTAGCCTCTTAACTTAAGAAAAAAATCAGAACATTTTTCGTTTGCCGTTTCCATTAATCTCTGCAACGGTTGCACACATTCACTCAAATTTGTATATGGAATATCACGGAATATGCAAAGGTCAAGTTGAAGATGGTCATGTCCGATGATTTTGACAGAGTTAGCCCTCTTGAACTTAGAAAAAAAAATCAGAAATTTTTCGGTTTCCGTTTATTATCTCTGCAAACGGTTGAACACATTCAACTCAAAATTTGGTAGTATTGATATCACGGGAATATGCAGGTCAAGTTTCGAAGAATGGTTCATGGTCTGATATTTTTGGACTAGATTAGCCCTCTTGAACTTAGAAAAAAATCAGAAATTTTCGTTTCCTTCATTATCTCTGCAAAGGTTTGCACACATTCAATCTCAAATTTGGTATATGGAATATTACGGAATATGCAGGTCAAGTTCGAAGATAGTCATGGTTCCGATGAATTTTGGACAGAGTTAGCCCTGCTTGGACTTGAAAAAAATAGAAATTTTCGTTTCCGTTCATTTCTCTCAACGGTTGAACCACATTCACCCAAATTTTGGTATCAATGATATATCACTCGGGAAATGAGGTCAAGTTGAAATGGTCATGGTGCGAGTGAATTTGACAGAGTTGCCCTCTTGACTTAGAAAAAAATCAGGAAATTTTCTCGTTTCCGTTCATTATCTCTGCAACGGTGCACACACATTCAACTCAAATTTGGTATATGGATATATCACGGGAATATGCAGGTTCAAGTTCGAAAGATGGTCATGGTCCGATGATTTTTGATAGAGTTGCCCTTTTACTAAAAAAAAAAATCAGAAAATTTTCGTTTCTCGTCGGCATTATCGTCCGCAACGGTGCCACATTCCAACTCATATTTGGTATATAGATATGCACAGTTCATGCATCACCCTTACGATTTCTTTCATTAGACTTCTGTAGGCGGGGCTCATTTCGTGTTCGCATCGACACAGTCTTAGTTTTTTAAAAATCTTCTCCTCAAGAAAATCACTGGGCAGGAAAGCTGACAATTTTATTTGGAAGCTTCCTGATATTAGAGAGATTCAAGTGTGTTCAAATCATGACCCCCGGGGGTACGATGGGGCCACAATAGGGCAAAAGTTTTACTACATGCAGATATATAGAGAAAATCTTTAAAAATCTTCTTCTCAAGAACCACTGGGTCAAGGAAAGCTGAAATTTATATGAAATTTTCCTATATAGTGGAGATTCAAGTGTGTTCAAATCATGACCCTCGGGGTATTGATGAGGCCCCAATAGGGGATCAAGTTTTACATGCAGAATATGATAGAGATTCTTTAAAAATCTTTTTCATTGAACCAGAAGAGTGGATGTTTACCTGAAAGCTTCCTGATATGGAGTAGATTTAAGTTTGGTTCAGATAATGCCCTCCACCCAACATAGGTTAGATTATCCACAGTGGTGGCATTCTAAATTCCCAAACTACTGCTCTTACTTAGTGAGCGCAGCTTGTGCTCTAGGTGAGTGATGTGGCCCTTGGGCCTCTTGTTTGTTGTTCCCACTGAGTTCAAGATAGTGATTGATTGATTATTTATTGTTTTATGTCCCACTTGAGAATATTTCACTCATTTGGAGACGTCACCATTGCCAGTGAGGGGCTGCAAAATTTTAGGCCTATGCTCAGCACTCAGGGCCTTTGAGCAGGGAGGGATCTTTATCATGCTACACTGCTGTGACACAGGGCCTCGGTTTTTTGCGAACTCATCCTATAAGGACTGCCCCATTCAGTTGCCTCTTACGACACGCAAGGGGATGCTGGGGACCTATTCTAACCCAGGCCCCTATAGGTCCCGAGATAGTGAGGTTTCATTATGAACAAAATTTTAGAAAATTGCTCACATTATATCACCTGATATCCATATTTCTCATGCATTGAAGTGAAAGGCTAGC
Source organism: Ostrea lurida (assembly GCA_903981925.1). Taxonomy (NCBI): domain Eukaryota; kingdom Metazoa; phylum Mollusca; class Bivalvia; order Ostreida; family Ostreidae; genus Ostrea; species Ostrea lurida. The sequence continues at coordinate 17,597 of CAJDSM010016245.1, forward strand.
CGTGCAGAAAGTACATGTATAGATATAATTAGAAAGTTTGGCTGCAGAGGACAGATCTACAAGTCTCTCTGCGAATCTGTCTGTAAGTCTTGTGTCCCCTGCAGACAAGTCACCAGTAATAGCCATCTATTTGCATTGTACTATAGCTTTACTTAAAATTTATCAATACGGATAATTAACATTAATAATCAAATTACTCGATAATCTTCTAGATGACAAATAAACGTGCACCATGCCAATAACATTGCTATATCTTTTCTGCGTTTGACAACCATGTCCATTTATGTATTACATTTATAAATATACAAACTATTATACAAAACACTGTTTCATCCTTGTAAGAAATAGTAATTTCTCTCTTTTAATCTCACTGTTTAATCAGATGTATTTAAAGTTGGCAGCTTAAAACATTATACTGACATTGATTAATAAGAATTATAAGTTAAAACCACAGGGATTTATAAATAAATTCTGACCAAGTGGTGTTAATGTCTTTGAAGATTTACCATGGTATTTTGAATATTTGGTCTTCTTTCTTGGAATTACTTAATTGTATCTAGCATTTATGGGTTTGCTCAACTGAAGTCTTATTCTAGCTATTTCCTGTGAACTCCTTTTCAGAGGTAATATAAAATTAAAAAGATTCTGAAATATAAGGTGCCCAAAAGAGGAGATCATTGGTTAAAGGGACATGGACACGTTCTGAGCTAAAAATGTTAATTTTAAGATTTCCATTCTTTAATGTTTACAATGCTCACTTAGGGTATATTCTATGGTCTGCAAAATTTGAACGTCATTTGTTGAGATACAAATTGATATAACAGCACTTTACAATTCCATCACCATGTAAACAAAAGCTTGAGTCATATTTGTTTTACCTACAATTAATATGCTAGTAATAACGTTCCGTTTAAAGCATATTTTTTCATATATTACTAGTTTCATTCTGAACAAATTAAAACTAGTTTCCTAGTGGATTCTCACATCTAATTTTGTGTTTAAACATGGTATTATTCTGGGAATCAATCTTTATGTAAACAAAAACAAGACTCGAGCCCTTTTTTACATTGATGAAGAATGTAGAGCTGTATCTCTCTGTAATTTAACCAAATGACGTTCAAATTTTGCTGACCAATTAGATAATAACCCCAAGTGAACATTGTAAACATGTAAAAATGTTGAAATCTAAATTTGAGCATTTCTTCTTAAACTCCAGAACGTGTCCATGCCCTTTAAAGAGATTTATTATATGATTGAATACTTCTAGCTCTCTGACTGGCTGAGATCCAATGAAGTAGAAGTCAATAATTCCTCATATTCACCTCCACGATGACACCCCAGGTGAATATTAAAGGATTTATTGGAACTTTTTTGATCTCGATCAACTTACCGCGATCGATTGATTCACCTCCTTACAATTAAAGCAAAAAACAATCTTGAAGGTTTTTTAATCATATGATAAAACAATTATTGCTGTGCTTTATCGGTCGATGCGATGATTTAGACACCTTCGAAGTAAAATATTCACCTCGTCCTTCGGGCTCGGTGAATATTGTACTTCTCTGGTGTCTAAATCATGGTATTGACCTCAAAAACAGCAATAATTGTTTATTGGAGTAATGTCAATTTTTTGGAAGTGAATCTTTAGATGAGTTGCTCTCAGCTATTGTTTTGATGATAACCGTTGGCCGACGTCAACAATTACGTTTCCGGCCGATAACAGTTTACTTCTGATTCAATTGAAACTCTGGGATATTGTTACATATCAAGTGAGAGAGAACCCTATTGATTTTTTGTAAAATCCGGCCAATGTCAAGGTCACAATGACCAAAAAACTCGGAAAAAATCTGCAAACATGAGGTTTCTAGGCAATAACTCCAAAAGTTTACTTCTGATTCAAGACTTGGGGATATTAGTGAGTGAGAACCATATTAATTTTCGGAAAAATCCATCCAAGGTCAAGGTCACAGTTATGAAATAACTTCTAAAAAATTTGAGAAAATGAGGTTTCTGGTGAGAAAATGAGGTTTCTGGACAACTCCAAATGTTTACTTCTGATTCAATTGAAACTTTTGGATATTGTTACTCATCAAGGAAGTGAGAACCCTATTGATTTTTGGAAAAATCAGTCCAAGGTCCACAGGCCTCATGGCTCACCTGTATGAATAATGGATTTTTTTGGTCACTATTAAGCCGGCCATCTTGTCCTTTCAAGAAGATGCCCTATAGCCAAGGTGTCCTATAGCTACCGGTAAAGTGTCTATTGCTAATTTTTCCTGTAGGCAGTGTGCCTATAGCTAGTTTGTCCTGAGGGCTACAGTTCTACAGCTACCATATAACTAAAGTGTCTTACAATATTTAAACCAAGGTGCCTATAATAACTAAGATGCCTTATAGCCATGGCATCCTAATACAGTAGCAGTACACAGGAAATTGTTGAGAATGTTTGGATATACTCTTTGAAAAAATTTAAAAAACCTTATCATGCATTAGAAATTTTGATACCAGACAAGGAATGCTAAGAATTGAAAGAAAAATGAATATGCACGAAGTAATTATTAGGGGCCCGCATGAAATGCAGGTGCCCTATTGTAATCACATTGTCCGTCTGTCCATCCGTCCATCTGTCCGTCAACATTTTCGTTGTGATGCGATAACTCAAAAAGTTTTGATCGTACAGTTTTGAAACTTTGCACAATTGTACTCTAGACTACAATAAGAGGCAGAAGTGTATAAATTCTGGGTTCCGTCCGTCCATTCGTCTGTCTGTCAACATTTTCGTCTTGATGCGATAACTGAAGTTATGATGCGATAATCAAAAAGTTTTTATTGTACAGTTTAGAAACTTTGCACAATTGTACTCTACAATAAGAGGCAGAAGTGTATAAATTCTGGGTTCCGTCCATCCGTCCGTTCGTCTGTCTGTCACATTTGTCTTTAAGATGCGATAACTGAAGTTGTGATGCAATAACTCAAAAAGTTTCTATTGTACAGTTTAGAAACGTTGCACAATTGTACTCTACAATCAGAGGCAGAAGTGTATAAATTCTGGGTTCCGTCCGTCCGTCAACATTTTCGATGTGATGCGATAACTCAAAAAGTTTTTCTCGTACAGTTCTAACACTTTGCACAATTGTACTCTACAATCAGAGGCAGAAGTGTATAAATTCTGGGTTCCGTCCGTCCGTCAACATTTTCGATGTGATGCGATAACTCAAAAAGTTTTTCTCGTACAGTTCTAACACTTTGCACAATTGTACTCTACAATCAGAGGCAGAAGTGTATAAATTCTGGGTCCACAGTGGCACAGCACCTTGTTTGTCTGTCATGTACGTCAACATTTTCGTTGTGACGCGATAACTCAAAAAGTTTTTATCGTACAGTTTTGAAACTTTGCATAATTGTACTCTGCAATAAGAGGTAGAAGTGTATAAATTCTGGGTTCACAGCACCTTCATACAGATGTCACTTTCCTTTGATAGCCCTCGGCGGGGTCCTTGCTGACCATGTCAGTTTTCTAGTTCACTTTTGGAAATATAATTTTCATTTCCATGGCAAGAATTTTTGTCATCATGATGTTGTTTTAACACACAGACCTACATAATTCCATATCTATTATAAGAAGTCTTGTCCTCAATCATACATTTGTGTGAGCTGTTCAATAATAGAAGATCTATAAGTACATGGACAGATGTTGTTAAGGGAGATGTTTGTATTAATATTATAATAACAACCTATAGGATAGACCTCAGTATTATACAGTTTATACTCGAGGGCCAGATTTAGAGATAAGGTGAAATTCTATGCTCATTTAGTGCATATTCATTTCCGAAGTTTATCACGTTTGCAAATATTTGGCATTATGTCCATGATGTCAACACTAGATCTGCAGAAAGCTTCTTGCTTTTCTCTCTATCAGCTCATCTTCAAAATCTGTCTGAAGATCTGCTGTATACTGACAGATTTTTTTTCTAATTTGCAGGAAGCGAAAAATTATCTCTCAAAATTGAGCAGCACGTAAGTTTATTTTTTCCCATTTTGATACTGATTAGATTGAAGGTTCTCTCGTGTTTTTACCTTCAGACTTATACCAGCATTATATTGGAGGAGCGATCAGCCGGAAGGTTCATGTAATTTAGCAATTTGAAAATTCTGTATCTTAGATTTATGTTATATTTCTTTAGCTTTATCATAAGGTGGTTGTAGATATTTTATCTTTGCATAATTTTATCTGGGTGTTTCATGAAATGTGCCAATGCAGGCTCTAATAAAGTATTGAACAGACAGAGGATGTGAAATACAGTTATATTTACATCTTTATGTACAAGTATTGAAGAAAAATAAACTGCCAAACTTTCAGTCACATGTTTAAAGACAAATTGTAAAATGCTGAATTTATTGCAACTTGAATAGAAGATATTCTAAGTGATATGCCCAGTGTGTTTGAGTGTTTGTGAGAATGCTGTTGGTCAAATTCCTTTGTTACATAGAGGGAGGTTAGCTTTCCGCAAATTACAACTTCAAAAACTTGCTTCCCTACTTGTATTTACTACCCAGGGGTTCTCTCTGTACTCTTTTATAATGCACTCTGGTGACTGAACAGTTCTGTTATTAAAACAAAGAGTTGCCTGCAGTATTCACAATTTAACTTTGTCCGTAAAACAAATTATTATTATTTTTTTCTTATCTGTATAATAGTTACTAAAAGTTGGATTTTTTTTTTTTATTTTTTTTTTTAAATTTGTGGGATGCTATTTGTCAAGAATTTAGATCTAATTCCTTCCTTCGTCCTGGGGGTTACGGATTTCCTTAGTCACTTTTTAACACATTTTTTGATAAGATTAGAAAAAAAGCTAAATTAAATGTGTCTCGTTCATGGGTTTTGTAGGAATCTGCTAATCTGATAAGATAATACCTATCCTAGGGGCCAAACATCTTTTGCTAACTTTTTTTTTTTTTTTTTTCGTCTCATTCAAAATTCCATTCTTTTAATTTTACTGGGTATTAACTTCCTAATTTGTGTTTTATTCCTTTTGGCTATCAAAATTCAACATCATTAGGTTTTGAAATATACCTGAGGAATCTTGGCTTTTTATTTGTGGGATAGATGAAACATGATCGATAAATTTTTACATGTATGTAAATTAATTCTTAAATCCAGAGTCTTGATTTTCTTTGATATAGATAGATCTGATAATAAATGTTTTGTAGATATATATATAATTGTAAGAGACTTTATTTCTTTTCAAATTTTCATGTAATTGTCACACCTATAAAATTTTAAAATATGGAATTCAAACAAAGGCAGTACAATAAGTTTTAAAGAATTTCTGATAGGTTTTCATATCATATCATTATGCAATGAATTGAATTTTGTCCAGTGGGTGACCCTATTTCAGAGTGAAGCAGTTCAATCACATGTATGCTTGATAAAGAGAACTGAATTACCAGTCTCTTTAAAGATGAATACATAGAGAATATTAAATGTTTTGTAGTTGGATATGGAATTTATTTTATAAGTGAGACAGGATTGTTTATATTTTCAGAAGTGTGAAGATACAGTATTTCATTGTTGAAAATGTCATAAAAATAAATTCGGTGAAATTTTATTAGGATGCACTTTCAGGTGAATTATAAGGAACTGGATCAATTTAGTTTACCAGAACTGAAAGCTCAAGCAAGCTTTTCCATTCAAAATAGGCCGTTGTCTGTAAGCTTTTCAAACCTATCCCCCCCCCCCCCCCAATTAAAAATCAACCCATCCACCCCAAAAAAACCAAACAACAACAACAACAAAAAAGCACACACACACCCAACCCAACCCACCCAAAAAAAACCAACCCACAACTAAGCCAATTTTTCAGCCAAACTTGCTGAGCATTCTTGGGTAAAGGGGATTCAGGCTGTTTCAAATGAAGGGTCGCGTACCTTCTCCAAAAAGAGGTAATGAAATGATGTGCATGTAAGGTGTGGTTAAAAGATGTTCCTGTGAAAAAGACTCAAAATTTATTTAAAAGCTAATGTACATAATAAAGATTGATTTCATTAGAACATATTGTATAATATTATTCATACAAGTGGATTGGATACAAGTTCTTGCTTCTTCAAATCTGACTAAAGATGAAATTCTTCAAAAATCACCTTTCAGTTTTGAATACTTTCAATATTCCGAAGAATCAAGGATAAATTTGAATTACCATACCTTTACTGGATTCCGAAATTGCATAAGAATCCTTACAAACAAAGATACATCGCTGGTTCCAGTAAAGTGCTCTACCAAGCCTCTATCCTTACTACTAACTAAACTACTAACAGCTGTTAAAGAGTCACTTCAGAGATATTGTTCCACTACATATTCCAGAAGTGGTGTCAATCAGATATGGATCTCAAAAACTTTAAAGAGCTTTTAGAAAACTTCAAAGTCCCGAGATTTTTCTAAAATTGACTGCATCAAAACGTATGATTTCTCCACACTTTATACAACAATTCCTCACGATAAATTAAAATCTAGGCTTTTTTCAGATAATTGCTTTTTGAACAAAAACGGCATCCGAAAATACAAGTTTCTGGTCGTTGGGAAACAAGATACATATTTTGTCAGAAACCACTCTGATTGCCCACACAAGTACTCTGAAGTAGATATTAAGAGCATGTTTGGGTTTCTTATAGATAATATTTATGTAGTCTTTGGAGACCAATGTGTTCCAACAATCTGTTGGCATTCCTATGGGCACTAATTGTGCCCCCTTAATTGGCAGACTTATTTTTATATTCATACGAAGAATTTGTTCAAAAACTGTTACGGGATAAAAACAAAAAACTTGCCGTGTCCTTCAACCCTACATATAGGTATATAGACAATGTCTTATCAATTAACAATCATAAATTTCACAATTATGTGCATTTGATAAGGACACCACAGAATCTGACAGATCTGCTGCGTATTTGGAATATTTTACTTAATATTGCATGACTCTAATGGCAGACTGACAACTACATTATATGAGTAACGTGATGACTTTGACTTTGCAATCGTCAACTTTTCCTTTTCTATGTAGTAATGTACCACTATCACCTGCTTATGGTGTGTATGTCTCTCAGTTGATTCGATATGCAAGGGCATGCCATGCGTATGATGATTTTTTAAAGCGAGGCCAACTACTAACCAAAAAGTTGATGTTGCAGGGTTATAAACGAATCTCATTTAAAGTCATCATTTCGCAAATTCTATGGTCACTATAAATGACCTTGTTTGCGATTAAAAATTATCACTAAGTCATATGTTGAATGATTTGTTTCATACCCTTTGTTAGACTGTCATTTTCGTACTAGATTTGACGACAGGTAACCTCGTTTACTTTTGTTTCAACTACGGGCTCACGGCGGGTGTGACCGGTCAGCAGAGGATGCTTACTCCTCCATGGTACCTGATCCTGCCCTCGCTTTTGTCGGAGGTCCGTGTTGTCCTACACTCGATTTTGTAAGTGTTTTTTGGGACTATGATTAAGTTTAATACATTGTTCTCTTCGCCATTTTATATATTATTCTTAATAATCCTCTTCCAAGGAAGATTCAAGTTTTTCAACCCATTACCCCTTAACTTCGGTAAGGGTTCAAGGTTGTAAATATATATATACACACACATGTAGAGAAATTCATTAAAGAACTGCAATGGTCCACAGTATGTCAAATTGTTATGTGAGCATCCCATGTTAGTGTAGATTCAAGTCAGACCAAAACATCCCTACATAGAGATGGTGTTTTGAAATATTGGAACTTTGTGATTCATAAGTGACGTTGCAGTTGCCAAACTCTCTGTACGGAAATTTCGGGGCATCGAATGATTTGCAAGTGACATCACAGTTGTCAAACTAATACACCCATAGCATGGAGACATAGTTATAAAAAAAAAATCAGGGCATCATGATTCGTTTTTGTCCAATCATATATCAGCAAATTTGTCTGAAGTGGGATAAATTGAAATATATATTGACATCATTACCTCCATACTTAGAGCAGTGCCTACAAGAGGAGGTCGTTATTGGATTTAATGTTTTACATGGGAAAATTTATAGTTTAGGTGAGCAATGTGGCCCATTGGCCTATTTTTGAAATATCCTTGCAACTACTAGCAAGTATTTAATTTTGGATAGGGTACTCTTATAGTAGATATCATATATATATTAATAAATTGCATTATTTTTGCAGAGTTTGAAGGGTTACTAGCCATTGTAATTACTGACCGGGATGGCATTCCATTATTAAAAGGTAAGTCATGGCGAGTCCATTGATTGTTTGTAACTTGTGTGGAATCTGAGGGCTGGCTATATTTGCCTGGAAAAGTACATTTTCTGATGCTTGAAAGTGTTTTTAAAACAGTTGTACCATGTAAAAGTTCTGTTGATCTTACTAGGGTTGTTTGTTTTATTAGATGTATGCAACTTTTCTATTATTAGCTGTGCATTGAGAATGCCAGAGTGAGCAGTGGCAGCATTGCATAATGCACACTTAACATTTCAGACCCGTGGCCCGGGGTCCTCCTTCACAAGTCGAGAGATGTGAATCTTCAGTAATGTCCAGATTCAAAAGCGATTTTCCTAAATGTGTTTCCATTTTTGATACAATCTATCTAGCAATGTTTTTAGACATGGGCACAAAATGTGGGCCTCAGGCCAAAGCATGCACACAAACACTTTAGAATCAGGTAGACAATCGCAGTATCAGTCTGACATCATTGGAATTTTTTTTTTTTTGAGGGGGGGGGGCACTGTGAACATACTTTTAAAAAGTCATATTCAGCAGGCAAATAGGACAGAAATTTAGTGGCAATTAATTAGTATGCTGCATAATTAAGGACTTATGAATAAGATAAAAGTCCCAGTATTTCCCCTCTTTTACATTCAAATCATTTTTAAGGAACATCTGATATTAAAGGTCTCTGTAGGCAATAAATTGTGTATGTGTTAGATTCGTAATGTCACATTTTTTTGAATTTGATATGGATTGTTAAATCGCTTCAAAAGAATTTGGCAGTTGTGTAAAAATATAAAGAGATTAAAATTCACTAAATGTGACGTAAACAATGCCACTAACAGATGATAACATCGTTTTTGATAGTAGATTAATTGATACGACCTTCAGCTGTAATAGATATTATGATTTTATTTTATTTTCTGCTGCAAATCAACAAGAGAGATTAACAAGTACAATTACATGATACTGATACATACAGAAAACCGAGGTCTCTGTAAGGTTGCAGTATCAATTAACGTTCATGTGCACTGGCAATGGCATCTAGTGCAATATGTTATAACGGTTTATGATTAAATTTTTGTAGATTTCTTCATTCCAAACTTTAAAGGGGGGGGGGGGGTGGGGGGGGGGGGGGGGGGGGGGGGGAGGGGGCACCTGCAAACATACTTTTAATAAATTCAGCAGGCAAATAGACAGAAATTTTCAAGAATAAAACAATTAAAAAATCCTTGACATTGAAGTTTCAGATACATTCCTCATATATACTGTAAGAGATCTTGGACTAAAGTAGCAATGCTTTATGAATTTAAAATTCAAGAGGTGAAACCTTTTATAGGTTATTAAGGAACTGATGATTTCATCAGTGTTTACATGCACTGAGTACTATTAGAATAAAAATCAGTCCATGTGGTACTACTTGTGGATATAGTCCCAGCTGGTGGCCTTTTTGTTTTAATTGTCAGTATTGCAGTCACACTCTAGCACTTAACAGGTGCCCTCTTCTCACACTGAAGTATATAGTGTAGCCACTTCCCATTATCAGCATCAGGCAAGGAAGTATCGCGGAAACTTGAGTACCCTTGCTCTCAGTGCACAAGTAGTAATCAAACATGGAAATACTGTATCGTTCTTCCAGACATCTTGACTGATATGATATGAAAAGAATTAGAATTGACCTTGAATACCAAGGTATAAAGTGGAGGCATATGTCAAAATTGATCATTTATTGATTAATTAATCACATTTGTTTTTTGGGGGGTCACATCTGGTTATTTTGATTTATGAAACATTCAACTGTAAATGTCTAGGAAATAATTAGCATAATATGTAAATGATGTAAGTCAGCATAATTTTTTGTTTATATTAAAAGATAGGTGTAGATATTTGATTTATATATTATGTACACCTGTCTGGCAAGTCTGGCCTTGTGTAATAGGGACAGGTTTCTGCTAGACATCTCTAGCATGGGGGTAGTTTTTGCCTTACAACACTGAATAGTGTGGGGTTTTTTATTTCAGAGTCAGCATCTCAAATAATTTTTTCTACATCTGTGTTCTGTATTGATGAACTTGTTTTTGGAGATGATGAATGAAGTTTCTGCAATTTATGTTCAGTTTGTCACCTTTAACTTTCCTGGCTGATGTTAAGCGAAATTCAATCAGTTTAGCATGTGCATTAGAAAGATTTACAGAAATATTTAGTTTTTAGCTCACCTGAGCTGAAAGCTCCAGCTAGCATTTTTGATCATTCTGAATTTGTCTGTCAGCTTTTTATATTTTTATGCTCCCGGAATCTTTGATTTGGGGGCACATGGCTTTTGACCTGTCCATCTTTAACTTTAAATTGCATGGTCATAACTTGTGAATGGTAAGTGATAAGGTTTCATATTTCACAGATGTATATTCCTTATGACAAGCCCCTTCCACTCTCATGTGGAATCCAGAGGCATCAGTGTTTCACAAACACATCTTGTTTACTTCTTTTAATACTTCTTTTCATAAATCTTAGGGCCAATTTCAACCAAACTATGCAGAAATCATAGTTGGATAAAGGGATATATAGGACCATGCTATGCTCTCTTACACGTCCTTTCAGGGGGGGGGGTGGGGGGTGGGGGTGTTAAGAAATGGTTAAAATTGGATAGGGTATCTAAAAATTAATCTTGAATCTCTGGACCAAAAATGGCATAATTTGCACAGAAGCTTATTTAAAAATGAACAGGGTAAGGCCACAATGAGGGTTTACATAGAGAAAATTTTGGAGAATTATATTTGTCATATTGATATGCAAGCATCATTGTGTAGAGTAGGTTCAAGTTTGTTCCCACTATGTACCATGGGACCATGACACAGCCACAGAGTGAGTGAAAAGTTTTAGGAATATTCAGAAAAATTTCTCAAAAATCTTCATCTCAAAAACCACAAAGGTACAGTATGTCTAATCAAAATGCAAACTTGTTCATCAAACAATGGCCCTTAGATTCTTGATGAGGTCACAAGGATTTAAGATTGTACATAAGAATATATAAGAAAATTACTCAGAAATATTTTCAGAATCATTCAAAATACACATGTAGTATTCAAACATCCTCATGTAGTGTAGAGTCTGATGGGTTTTTTTGTTGTTGGTTTTTTGGGTTTTTTTTTCACATCATGCTACTGGGTTCAGGATAGGGTCTCAGAGGGGATTATTCAAGATTGCTATGTATGGTCGGGTGAGTGATGTGACCCATGGGCCTCATTTTATTATCATAGTTCAACAAGTAGTTAAACATGGTGTCTGTCTTGTGTTGGCGGGGGATGGATAGGTGAACTAACATTGACATTCATAATTAAACCAGCCACCTAAGATAGCGACATGTGCGACCTTGTATGCATTTTTTGCAACCTTTTTAACCTTCTGTCATTCTATCATTAAAAACCCCCACTAAGTACACTCACTGTTCAGCATATTTATATCATATAAACAAAGTGTCAACATATATATGAATAAAACATTTTTGGAATGTTTGATAAATGTTTAATTCATGTGAATTTTAGTTGCGATGGACCAAGTTCCTGAACAAGCGCTGCGGCATAGTTTCCTGAGTACATTTGGAACTGCAACAGAACAAGCTAATAAACTAGGACTCAAACAGAGCAAGTCTGTAGTCTCCATGTTTAAAAATTATCAGGTAATTTATTGTTATAATTAGTAATAATTAGCATGATTGAAGAGCACTTCCATGTTTTATGACCCAGATGATAGAATGGGTGTGCTCTTTACCTTGATTTTAATATTTTAATTAGATATTTTCGTTTGGTCTAAATTACATTTAATTAGAAACTCAGGAAGTTACAGATTATAAAAGTCATTACATGCAATAACGTTTTTGGACCAATGTTTTTGAAAAATAATTTGGTGAGGTTTTTTTTTTTACAGGTTGTGCAAATCAACAAACATCCGCTAATTGTAACATTTATAGCAGAGAGCAGTGCAAATACTGGTATGTAATTCTATAGTGAATTGGGAAGTTTTACAGTATTTGAATCGGATAATATTTTCTTGGTGAATGAACATCACAAGATGATACCGTAACATCATTCCATGTATAATAAGTATAGAAAAAGCACATGTATTTCAAGAATTTAGAACTAAAAACTGGTGTTACAATATGAGAAAATAGTTGAATTTTATGGCAGGAAAGAACTGCGACAGTAAAATTACATCTGTTATACAGAACAGGTCTCTTGTCTGAAATATCTTTAAATCTTAGAACATTTTGGACATAGGGTTTAGATGTCAGAAGAAACTTATTTGTACACTGGAAGCAAAAAAGGTTGTGCACATCCCAATGTTTCAATTTTAATGATTGAGATGTATCATTTTTAGACAACTTGACCCAAGACAAATAATTATCAAATATGATATTCTAGTTTATAAATCTTGTAGATAATTCATTTCATAATTCCATTGCATATTCTACGATAATTTTTTTTTTTTTCTTTTTTTTTTTACAATATAGCGCATTCTATTTACAGTTATAATGAGAGGAACATGTATCTGCTTGGCGTTCTTTTAGCAAATTAGTGTTGCGCAGTTGGTAATGAAAAAAACCCTACTTTTTGTAAAGTAAAAATATATATGTACCTAGTGAACAGTATACTTGTAACTTAGTTTGCATGCTAGGGGGCCTTTCATCTTTGCAAAGAATACAGACAACATGAATTATCAAAATATACTTTTTACATGGATCCTGAAGTGAAAATTCAAAAATTTTAGCTCAGTGTTTTGGTTTTTTTTTTTTTACAATGTGGTAAATATAAAGCTCTGTCTAGATCTTGTAGTACAGTTTGTATATTTACATTAAAGGTCAGCCTGGTTCATGTGCCAGTTTGACCTATTTAGCTGTCAGATTTGTAGGTCAAACTTTTCTAGCATCTGATAAGGTGACCACCATGCCTTGAACAGAAGCTTAGACATTGTATTGTAAAGATGCTTTATTCTGGAACCCTGGGGGCCGCTGTTGCATATTTAAATGAAGGCATAAAGTAACATCTTTTAAGATCCATTCGAAGGGAGGTAACTTTAATAGAGACTCTAGTAAGCCTCAAAGTCAGTGGTGTATTGGAAGAGTGTATGGTTTACGTAGAATGTCAACTAAACAGAACCCAACAGTGCTGCTGCAGGTGTGATATGTAATGCAGGCTGTCTAGGCCTTTTATTAGCCTTATTTTCACCACTAGCTGCTGGGTATGAACTTTAATTTGGGGTGAAGAAATAGCACATTTCACAGAAAATGTCTTGTATGTAACTTAAAGGAAAGATTCAGCTACCTTTAAGTTTTATTTATCATCAAATTTTGTGTTGGTAAATACAAGCAACTGTTGGTGGCATGATGATCTTGGCAGATAACCAGATGAATTGAACACAGGGTCAAGTTTGTTTAAATAAAAGCATTGATGAAATGAGAAATGATGGGTGATATGTTACTCTGTTGACGTGGAAACTATTCTGTTCTATTCTATTTTCAGGTTTGCTTCTTAATTTGGAAACAGACATGCGAGATATACTTAGTGATCTCCAGAAAGTCGTCCCAGCCTCCTAGACTTACTACACAGATCAGACCAGGGCATAAAGTGCAATTTTTATTGACATCTTACAATCAGAAGTTTCCATGGCAACAGATGATGCAAAACACCAGCTCTATTTAATGTGACAACTCATTAACTTTGTACAATGTTTACTAGGTTTCCATATTTTGACATGTATTTATGTACTGCTCCAGTAAATCTCTAATCCTCTAGATGAAAGATAATTCACCTCTGTCTATTTTCTACTTTCTAAATATTATAGTTCATCCTCTTGTCATTCACCATCTTCGCTAGCCAAGTGTCTGATTTGAGAGATGAGATTAAGCAAATCAGACATCTTGATAGCAAAGATGGTCATACCACAGATTCTGCCCCCCCCCCACCTCCCAAAAAAAACCCAACAACAACAAAAAAACCAAACAAAAATAAAACAAACAAACAACCCAAAACACTGGGCAGGGAATACCAAAAAGTACAGTTTCAATGATACCACACCACCAGGATTTTTAACGATGATTTAATTTTGGCATTACATGTACATGTATTAGTGACTGTTGAGATCGGTAAAATTGAATATCGCTAATATTTACTCCATATCAGAAGTAATAGTTATCTTCCTTGGAATTATAAAGTCAGTAGAATTAGCTCTCTTTAAATATATATATATACCCATGATGGGAATACCCCTAAATTTGTGTCTCACTAAGAATACTGCTTTTATGTAGACATTAGTGTGCCAAAATCTTCTCTTTGGTCGTCTATTGTAAGCAGAAATGACTTGCATTTGCAGTACAGTCCACCAATGAAAACATAAAAATTGGTATTCGAAGAAAATAATTAGACCACAGACTATGTTTTGTAGGTAGCACCTTATTCTATTAAAATGAAATGTTTTTGCTCAGACACTCACTACACAAACAATAGAGAGTGCATGAGGATATCTAACACCTTTAGTTGGGTTAGATAAATCACCTTGTCCTTCTGTAATAGAGAATTCTAGTCCAAAGAACTATTACATGATGAAGTAAGTGATGGAGCATGTGTCATTGGAGAAGGAAGGACATTTGATAGTGGGGTTTAGATATGAAATATTCAATTTTAGAACATGGCCCACATAGAACATAAGTATTCCCACTTTCGTTAGTGCACTTGAATTCCATGGTTTGATCAGTTACAGTGTTACAACTATGTAATTCATACATATACTGTATACTGTAGAAGAAAAATTCTGAAAGTGTGTTCGGATAGTTTATATAGTATTTATTGACTAGGAGGATGATAGTATTTTTATTGCCCTCTTGAGATAGTACCTGCTGTGACGATTGCTATCAAGGAGGACTATAGATAAGCTATGAATAGCTAGTGAAAGGTATATAATGGTACTGAATATAAATTATGTGTACATTCCAGAAAAGTAGGAACATTCACCTTTCAACTCTAGAGAGTGATTAAGGAGGTCATATAAATTACAATTGACATCACTTGATATCGTAAAAAAGTATGGGTAGGATTGCGTTGCAAGTAAACTGTTTCAAAACTTTTTTTCTAAGAGTAGTAGTCTTAAAGCTGTTTTCCAGGATATAGTGTCAAGACTGTTTGCCTTACACTTGGACAATATTTTGGAACCTCTTTACTGGCAGATGACATAACGGATTTCATTTGGGAAAGTCTTCCACAGACATTAAGCTAAAAGCGAGTCATTGAGTTGTTTTGTGTGTACTGTCGCTGTATGTCTGTGTAAATGGTGATAAATTACTGACTCAGAGATGCGGAATTAAGAATTACACGATCAAATGATGTTTGAGAATGGTTTATTTGTTTGTTGACATTTATTTGTAATAATAAAATTTTAAATGAATTTGGTTTTTGCTTTTTGAAAGTTAGTTTGATTGTTTCAACAGTTATAAAAACTGATGGATATACCATGCAGTGTTGTTTTCTACCCCAGACTAGAATATACTGTATCACTTCAATAAGGGGGGGGGGGGGGGGGTGGGGCGGGGGGGGGGGGGGGGGGGGGGGGAGGGTCCTTTGAAAGGGGCATGCTATATGTCGCTCCATGGCTAGAGGTCTAGGATGAAGCCCCAAGTGGGGTGGGGGCAGGCGCGGATTCAAGGAAAGGCGTACCGGGCGTACGCCCCCCCCCCCCCTAAAAAAAAAAAAAAAAAAAGAGAGAGAAGATAGTGAATGGAGGGATAAGAGAGAGAGGCAGCGCGCACGATACACTGGCGGATTTAGAGGGGGCGTGGAGAGCGCACGCCCCCTAAAATTTTCAAAGATTAGGGTACTCGGGGATATATATATACATTTATGTTGCAAAATATATCGGTCAAATATTACCTGCCTGTCATTAGCTTGTAAGAAGCAAGGCTGTACCAGTGGGGTGCACTCCCCATCTTAAACTGAAGATGCTAAAACCTCTCGGCTTCTGGGGGTTTCGCCCCCTGGACCCCCTACCAGAGCCCATTCTGAATCCTCTAGGGGCCTAAAACACCCCAGACGCAATGAAAATGCTAAATTTCTCAGCTTCTGGGGGCTTCGCCCTCTGGACCCCCTACCAGGGCCAATCCTGGATCCTCTAGGGGCTTAAAACACCCCAGACGCAATGAAAATGCTAAAATGTCTTAGCTTTCGGGGGCTAAGCCCCCTGGACCCCCTACAGGGTTATTTCTGGACCAGCTGTGGACCTGACTAGCAGCCTTTAAATCCTATACCTTAGTCTTGTGCACCCCCCCCCCCACCAAACCCCCAAATGGAAATTCCTGGTTAAGGCCCGGAGAGGGTGTAACTTCACCTATGGGGGCTAATTATATGGTTAAATTTTACTCCTAAAATCACTAAAATTCAGGAGCTTCCGTGGGCTTCGCCCCTGGACCCCCACCAGGGCCTTGCCCTGGACCCACTGGGGGCCTTAAGGCGGCCCCCAGACCCCCTGCCTCTGAAAAAAAAAATCCACGCCCCCCCCAACCAGAATTCCTGGAATCCGCCCCTGGGGGCCTGGGTCAGGGGGCAAAGCCCATATGGAAGCTCTGGGGTTTAAGGGTTTCAAAGTTATATTTTTGGGTATATTTAGCTATAATTCTATACATAATAATAATTTTGGTCATAAATAGAAGGGGGGCTCTATATCTGCCTATGCAGGTACATTTTTACTTTATTCTCTTTAGAGAAGTGGACACTGCACAGATGTAGGCTATACCTGCGTGTCCACTTTGAATAGTAACTGCATACTTGTCTAAATGAAGACAAGCAAAGCATACAATATATTTATTTTTTATATGTGTTACATGTTGACAAATATTGACGTCACATTGTCAGCAAACAAAACAAAAAAAAACAAAAAATCCACGAAGAAGAATCATTCTACGTACGACTTATTCTCCAAACAAAGGTAAAGGTCACCTGCATTTCATTTTCGATTCGCGCCAAGTTTAATGGCGAAATCGGTAAGTAAACAATGTATTTTGTTTCATTCAAACAAATGTAGGCATCCATACTTTCAATGCTTTTATTTAGGGCTATTCAAAGATGTCTTGATATAGGCAAGTGGTTGTGTTATAGTATTCCATACAGGATTGAGCCAAGCAACTCTCCCAGAAGAGAAAATCGCCGCTAAATGGTATCGGTCCAGAATGAGAAGTCATTTCTGCTTAATCAGGTTGGGAACACTTCCCCTATAGTGAGATCTTCTCGATTAAACACGATTATCCCTCATTAGCGAGATGTTCAACCGAGAAAAACACTGAGGAATGTAAACATTTGTACTTCCTGTGAAAAAGCCTGCTTCGAATATACATGTAAATCAAAAGAAAGTTGCACACAATTTGTATTGGGTTTCAGCTTCCTGTTCACATACGCAGCAATAAAGAATATTATTTCTATTAAGGTATTTCCCGTCATGTCCACTGCTTATCGCACTTCTTGAGTGATGCATTGGTTTTGCTATTATTTTCAGGAAATGCAGCAAAACACCTGTATTTGATCACATTTTAGCGAGAGGATCTCGCTAAACGAGAAGTGTTCCAACTTGTTATTCGCCTCAGATGCAATGAAATCAGGTTTAGCAGGAGCCTTAAATAGTGTAACTAAATCGGTCACAGGTTGCATTCTGGACAATTTTGCTCAAACTCTTATGTAGTATGAATTGTAATGCTATTCATCATTTTAAAAACTATTGCAGAAATATGACTAATGATTGAAACTTTCATATCAAATTCCATTTCATTGTAATTTAGTTTAAAGTTTACTCTATATCTGTGAGAACTGCAGCAATTCACTAATATCAATAGTGATATTGGCATTATAAGAACATTGTATAAAACAGATTGTGGATATTTTTAAAAAATTAAGATATCATATATTACAGGGTAGCACTCGTGCACATCTTTAACTGCCATGACAGATTGTGAAGTAGCTAGAGAAGTACATGTAAGTCGCACATAAATTGATATCTCTGCATGGATACTCAAGTTTTGAAACCCTTCTAAAAATTTGGGGATTCTGATATATTTAGATTGCATGCTAAATAGATGGCAGAATGATTTAAAGTGCCCCGGAAGTCATGGGTATAATAATGGTAAATTGGTTGAAAAATACCTTTAAAAATATGAGGGTAAAAAAATATAATCGTGCGTGCGTTAAATACCGAGATATTCCCCGTCAAAGTTGGCTATTTTGGCACCTGCTCAAAACTAATCAACTTAACTTCCGGTTTTACTATATTTGACCTGTGACGTCACAACACAGCTGTTTTGAACAGAGTATTATGGCGAGTGCGAGCGATATCTCCGCTTCCTCAGACGAAATCGACCTTCATGAGTTGTTTGAAGCGTCTTCCTTAAAGTTTGAAGATTTTCCTACCGAGGACGCATGCATTGGGAAATTGTCCGCGTTTGTTATATTTGTATTGAGCCCAGTCAACGGATTTTGGTGCAATGTTCTATATTGCGGGTAAAATACTGATACCTGATAACAACATGTTGGAACAAGCACAGAATGGTTAGTGCGCTGTGGAATGGTCATGCCGTCGTCATAAGTCAACTGGTAATCAACAATCTCTTCCAAAAATGCATATTCGTGTGTCCCAAATCAATTCCCGACTTTTGTATTGTTTGTTTATTATAAGTGATCAATCCTATTTGGATTCTAATTGTTTTATTTTCTATTTTTCGCGCGTACTTCTTAATCACTATCTGAGTAGTAATTTAACAAGGTTAAAAGAATTATGGCGTGCGTTTCACATATTAAAAATAGGGGTATACTCAGGGAAAGATAATCCTTGGTTTTCGATGATGGTACTTTTCCACCTTTATTTAGAGTCTCAATTGCCTGTTATCTCTTTGTTGATTTCAACAATTGTCCTCGCTACGTCGCAACACGTGGATGTTATACTAATTGTACATCCTTCTTTATGCCTATTTATTTTTGTTTAAACAAAATGTAATTGGTCAAATAAATGAATTGAAATGCTATCTTATAAAGTTCTAACTATTTTCTTGACTATTAGGGAGAAAAAACTCTTCTCTCTCTCTCTCTCCCTTGTGATCGATCATCGAACGTCGCAACTATTCTTCTCATCATCTTCTCGCCTCGTCTCCTCTCTCTCTCTCCTTTTCGTTAGAAACAGGTAATTTTGCGTATCTCTCTCTCTGTTCTGATCGACACTCAGATTGACCCAATGAATCTGCACTGCTCTCTTTTTCTTCTTGCACTCTTCTCTCTTTCAGTCTTGTCTTCTCTATCACGATCTCAATCTTCTCTCTTTTTCTGAGACGTCTCTCATTCTTCTTCTCTCTGTCTTCTCTCGTCTCTCTCCGTCTCTCTCTCTCCTCTTCCTCTCCTCTCTCTCTCTCTGGTTTGTGTGTACCTATACTTCATATCATATGAGTCCATTCATTATGTTTAGTCTTATTAATGTAAAAACTTGACATTTATTTACTTTTTTTGTCTTTGTAGTTTATACTTGGTTAAACAGAAACTTTCAATGTAAGAGGCCAATATGCTGGGTGTCGCTCTGTGCCGTTTGAATTCTAGTCATATTCACCGGGCCTCGTTCGCTTTAATACCTCGATCTTATTTTTAGCCAAAACGACACGTCCGACAAACAAGAAATAGTTGGGTCCATGTTAATTGTCGATAATTGTACAAACATTTATTTTGTTATGTCCTGTATTAACATAACTTTGTAGTTTCATTTCATGACTTCGACTTATGCGAAACAAATACAAAATCTGGTTAGTTTATTCTAGCTTACTATGAATTATGCTTAGAAACTATCAAGTTTTCAAAGTCTGACAAAAAGCCATACGATTGATAGTCCTATATTTTGCTTAACATGGTTTTTATATTGTTTTTCAATAAACTTACGTTCGGAAAATCATTTGTGTAATCGATGCCGCTATTGACAGTATAACTTACGGGGTGGGTGGGTGTTATCTTACTACAAATCTCTCATTCAACAGACAAACGGA
>CAJDSM010016246.1:0-30242 GCA_903981925.1 Ostrea lurida
TATCGTATGCGATATCAGACGGCAAGCCACTCTCCGTGTTGATAAAACACGGCCCATGCAGTGGTATTACGTCACATCCGGTGTTATTTTTGAAGCCTCGTTTTCGGTATCATAAAGGTGTTTATTTTCGGAAAACGTTATTTTTGTCAAATATATCGTTTATCGGTTAAGAAATAATTGAAATAATTTTACGGTTGGTATTTATTTTTAAAAATGCATAAAATAAACTAAAATGTATATTTGACTTCCGGGACACTTTAATTCATCCATTATTGTGTGTCTTGGATGCATTTCATTGAATACTGCAGAATAATTTAAATTTGTGGGGGCCAATTTTCGTGGATTTCTGAATTTTTATGGGTTCCGGACATAATTTTATGGATTTATATATTTGTAAGAAAGATAACTCTGGAATGTCTATTTGTTGAGGATGTAAATTAGTAGGTGAAGTGCTCAGGTGTACCCACAAACTTCATGAAAATTGAACCAAGACGAATTCTAATGATTCCACTGTACAAATATGTTGGGTTTTTTAATTGTTAATTGGTATGAGAGGCCAGAATTCACTATATGTCATTCATATTTAGGTCCTCAAGATGTCGAACTCGGATGAAGCCATCACTCCTCAAAGGTCTATACTGGACTTCTTCAAAACACCACAGAAAGACACAATGACAGCTAAACCGAAAGGTCTTCTTGGATTCTTCTGTAAAAAAGAAAATAATGGGGCAAAGAAAAGTATGGAAATAAACTGTAATGGAAAGGTAATCCCAAAATGTCTGTAGTAGAATTATTATTTAAATTTTTTTTTAATGAATTTTCAGTTATATGATACTAATATTTCAGTTGCAGTATTACGTTTCACAGACAGGTTTCCGTTGCATTATTACATTTGTGAAGGACCTATTGAATGTAAATGAACTTTTAACTCACTTTCTAGGTGAGATGTGGAATTTTGAATACTAACATGAAAATAAAAGCTCAATGATTATCTATCAGATCTTTGCATATTATATAAGTATTAGGATATATACGTATATATATACCAATAGGAAGGTATGTTTGGGACAGATTCAAATCCCACCACCTTAAAGTTAACATTATCACACCCCCTGCATCACATTGGAAAGGGGGGAGGGGTATATTGGAGTCACTGGGTCAGGTAGGTTATCTACCTGATAGAAAGGAGGAGGGGTATATTGGAGTCACTGGGTCAGGTAGACCAGTAGCCCGGCCATGTCTTTTCACTTCCTGTCATCATAAGTCACTATGCAATAAGATGATTCCTTTCAGTTTTAAGGTTTAATATAAAGCAAACAATGTACACTAATTATAGGAGCAGTTTCTGGTCCTTAAATGATTTGATTTTCACCATGGTTCATTTAGAGACTTGCTATGGTATGAGGATGGTCTCAGTCAATTTTAGGATTCAAAAGTCAAGCAGATTGGACTGGTTATAAAAGAATGGTTTCTGGACCTTAAATGATTTCCTTTTTTACTTGAAATCAATTAACGCCACACAGAAAAAGGCAAAGTTAGGCAATTACTGCTCTCAATTTTAACCTTAGGGATTTCCTTCATTGGACTTGACTGTAGGTGGGGGCATTCGTGTCGCACCAACACAGCTTGTAGAATATTGCAATGGTTTGTGATGACTTTTTGATGGAAGAATTCACATTTTCGATATAAATTATGTTACAGTAATGAGTGTCTTATTGTACATTTAAAAACACATGTATTGATCTTGTAGGAAATTTCTGCTACAAAGCAAAACATGTTGAAGAAAGAAAATGGGGGAAAAGGAGAGAAAAACAAACTACAGAAGAAAAGAAAGAGATCAACTTCAAATGATCAAGGCAGTTCAGACAATGATTACGGGGAGAATGGCAAGACGTCAAGGAGGAAGAACAAGTTAAAGAGGAAGAAGGAAGAAATCGAAAAAGTGAAAGACAGTGGGAAGACAAATAGCGAAGCTAGGACAGACACTACTGGAGTAGTAGGGACATGTGTGGAGGGAACAGAGAGCCAGACGACAGCCGGGAGTAACAGCGGGGAAATCATTGATGTAGACACTGATTTATGTGAAGTAGAGCAGAAGAATGAAGGTAGAGCTGTTCAGATGGAAATCGTGGAAGTAATAGGCAGTGATTCAGAGGGGTCCAGAGGAATGGATAAAGAGGTGGAGGAAATGGCAGACGAAAGGGAAGCCGGTGTAGAGGTTAGAAGAGGTGGGTGTAGTCAAGAGAGGGAAGGAGAACAAGGAGCAAATCTAGGGAAGAAACAAATAAACATTGAAAAGTGTAGAACACCTAAAGACAAGAGTAAGGAAAAGAGTGGTAGGAATAATAAACTAAGAAAGAAAAAGAAGGAATCAGATTTACAAGAAACTGTGAATAAATCTTCAAACTTGCCAGATGATAACATGGCTGATGTTTCAGTTATCAGTGATGCAGGAGTGAATATGGATTCTGCAGACACTGAGGATGAGAGTGTTCAGGAAAAGAATGAGAATGAAACAGAAAACACTTTGAAGAAAGTTAACAGTGACAAGTTGGAAAGTTCTGGAGAAGTGGAAGAAGAAAGCTATGAGCATTTCTTATTAATGCAGAACTGTGCGAGTAAGAATGTTGGCATGGTGGAAAAGGAAGATGTGTGTGAGCAGATGGAGGAGAAGGATACTGCCAAGGAGAAGATTCAAAAGGGAACCAGTAAGGAAACCAGAGGGAACCAGCAAACAAGTGGGAGTACACACAGTAACAAACCAGTGGAAAAAGATAAACCTGTAAAAAAGAGAGGTCGACCCAAGAAAGCAGACGCCGTACATACCACATCTAACAGTGGTAGTGATTCAAGTGAAATGGCTGTAGGTGATAAGGATCAAGATGGAAAATCTGGTGATGAAGTGGATGATGTGAAGGAGGTTAGTTATACAGACTATTTGATTACCATTGGTGAAGATGAATCGGAGGGCAAAATGAAGGCAAAGAGAAGCATTAATGATTTGTTAGGTAAAGGTGTTGAAAATACGGACTTGCAAGCTCAAGATGTTGGACACAGCAAATCTTGTGAAGATGATGGAGCAGACATTCCCATGCCAAAACAGTATCCGTCTATTACAAACTTCTTTTCCAAAGTCAACAGAAATGTAAAACCTCAAGATAGCAAGTCCAAGGCTAAATCTGATCAAATGACCATCAAAGCTGTAGTTCATGAGCAAAACCGTCAGCATGAAAAGGGAAAGGAAGGGAAAAGTGATAAAAAGAATGGAATCAGAAAGTTACAACTGTCAAAACAGAAGAATGAAGATACTATTCAGGTTCTTAGCTCAGAGATCATTGTAATAGATGATAAAACTATGGATGTCAATATTCACAGGAAAGAAAAGTGTGTGAGTCAGGATTTAACAGAGCAAACAGAAGCAGGGGATGTCATAGATTTATCAGAAGAGGAAAAGGTCAAGAAAAACCTGTTTCTACACAGTGTCACTGCACCAGAAAAGTCTGTCAAGCAGAAAATGTCCCAAGCGACAATCAAATTCACAGATAAAGGTCTTCAAATGAAGAAAACAAAGAGGGACCCAGTAGCAAAACCACCTGAAGAGACATGTGGAAGTACAACAGAGCCAAAGAAGAGAAAGAGAGGCCGGCCAAAGGGGATTTGTAAAAAAGGAAATGTCGGTACAGCACAATTCGACTCCAGTCAGTCCGATCCAGATTCTAGCAAACCGATGGAAGTAGACTCCAAAGATTCCTGTGAAAGTCTAGTAGACAGGAGAAAGTCACTCCGATTAAAATATAAAGTCAGAATTCTGCAAAACAAAGATGATGGGCGTCCCATCAAGATGAAATTTATGAGGTAAGTTGAAAGTGATTATTTAAGAACAATGTATCTGCCCAGTAGACCGAAATCTACACAAAGGAGAATCGTCTTCATTAAAGCAATATTTTATGCATATTTAGGTGTTCCAAGAGTAGTAGTGGAAGTAGCCAAAATGAAGCATTCACTCCAAAGTCCAAAGAAAAGACCAGACCAAGGGTACTTATAGCAATTTATTTTTACTTTACGCCTATAATGCATGTATATACAGAGGCTAGTCAAAGCTCAGTATGGATACCCATGCTGTTACTTTTTCTAGGTGGAAATTAATTTTGTCGTTTGGTGTCTGTGGGCTATAATTGGATTGAGCATTTAAATGACCACAGAACGCGGTGTGTTGTACAGTACAGCTCAGGTGGAAATTAATTTACCCACTGGTGCCAGTGGGCAATATTTAGAGTGGGCATTTAAATGTCCACTGAACACAGTGTGTTGTAACAGTATGTATGCAATAGTATTCATACAAAATGCTGCCGGCGTGATTACATAAGCGACGAATTAGGCAAACAAGTAAACAGTAGGTACACGCTAAAAAATTAAAAAACAACAAACTTACCTAATATTTTGTTAAGTCCATTCAATTTTGAAGCAAAATCTCGAGGATTGAGCGATATAGGCTCTGTACATAGTCTACAGTAATCCCGGTCCAGACTGTTTTCTGAATCTCGCGAAAGATGTCATCCACTGCTTCCGATCCTCACTGTGATAAGCTTTTGATAAAGAACATCAACCTACAATCTTCGATGACATTTGAGATCCGGACTCTGGCTGGCCACGTCATGGTGGAACATTGTTTCTGTGTGGAGAAATTCCTGGGTCTTCCAGCACGATTATACCGACATTGTCCTGCTGAGAATATACGTACATTTCCTGCGGGAAATGGCGAACTATCGCACACAAGTTCTCATCGAGAATACCCTGATTCATTTTCAGCGTTGATTTTGGCCATTTACAGACGTGATAGTCCCCACACCTTCCCATGTTACACACCGGCCAAATCCTGCACTTCATAGACATGGCTTACTTTCGTGGTGTCACCTAAGTCAGGCCCCATCCCTCGTCCTTTTTGCGCCATAATACCACGCGTGAATTTCATGTCCTATCATGATTACTCTCGAAAAAAATAACTCTTCCTAAATTTCAATCCGTCACAATCGTCTCTTTTCCCTACACCAAGACAACCTTTCTTTCCTGTTTGCTTCCTTCAACAACCACTTTTCTTCTAGACACATAGACGCCTCGAATATCCATGCTTATGGAGGATGACACTGACATGGCTTTTAGCAACAGGTGGTCCACACTTTCATTGAATCTGGTCGTAAGTTCTGTCACTTTCCTTCTGTTCGTTCTTTAGATACTTCCAATCTTACGATAATGTCGTTCCGTCACTTTCGGGGGCCGGCCGCTTCGTCTTTTGTTTTCCACGAACCCTCTCTGCTCAATACGCTTTTTTAACACTAGATTGTCGTAAAAGGAATTCTATCACTCTGCCATTTCGAATAGAATTCCCTGCTCCTAAATATGACTCCATACTACCATTTTTCACATCGCTTGACAACTGTCTTTCACCTCTTTCGACCCATCTCGCTTTTACTTGTATGTAACGGAAATACAGCAGATCGATATAACAAAACCACGTGACAAGATTAAAATGTCAGGACTATGACTAAATAATTTTATAAATAATGTTGGAATCCCGACGATCTATTTAAAACTAGTTTAATCTCCGAAAAATCTATTGGCTGCAAACGCGAATGTAATCACGCCGTCAATGTTTGTTACGAATACTTATTGCATCATACTGTATATATAATTGCATAAAAGTTAAACACAGGTAAATGTCCACTTTTAATGCCTGCTGTAATTCCAAGTGACCAGCCCACAGTGGAAAGTGACATTCAAAAATCCACCTAAGCTGTACTGTATATATAATCGTATAAAAGGGCAGGAAAGTGTTCAATTCTTATGCCCAATGTGATTCCAAGTGGCCAATCCATGGGGGAAGTGGACAATCAAAATCCACCTGAGCTGTACTGTAGTAGTATATGGAATTTATTTGACACTTTAATAGAACAGAGTGGGTCAGGTAGAGTGCAAAACACTAGTTAAATGAGGAAGAAAGAAATCCTGCTTCATAGGTGAAACGAAATCCATTTATGAATTGAGGAACACTTGACTTGTTTTTTTTACATTTTCCACACAGTCTCCAAGGAAAGTTGAGAGTCTTGAGAACCCAGTCGCATGAGTCCTCCCTAAATATAAGACAACTACAGACAGTCAGACTGAGATCAACTTGTATCTCTTCAATAAGGGACAAAGATAATGTAAAGGATTACCAGCTTCTCCATTAGGGCTGAAACGATTCACCGAAATATCGATACTGTTCGATATAAACGCTCGATTCAATGTTCGATTCATTACCTCGATTTTCGGTTCGATACGTTTAACAATGTTGACATGCTCATTTCTTAAAGTTCCATGTGATTTGCATTAAACTGACATTGTATTGATTGACATATTTCACCCCTTGTGATTTACATAAGCAGAAGTAGTGTTCTTCATTGTATCACCAACTTCATTTCTTTATATGTAAAATTTTCTTGCCTCCTGAATACGTAATTTCAACTTTAAGATGTATTCTTCTTTCAAATGTATCGTATTGAAAATATTGAATCGTGGCACAAGTATCGCAATACGTATCGTATCGTGAAGGGGGCGTATCGTTTCAGCCCTATTCTCCATAATAAAAACGTGGCCCATGAAAATAATTCCAATATTTCAAGCAATAGCCTTGACCATGGTTTGGGGGAGGAGGGGATTTTTTCCCCTTGGTTGTTGGCAATTTCTAGAGAAATATATTTAAGGATACCACTGATTTTACATTTATATAGACTGATTTTTTTTTATTCCTCAAAATAGTCAGTTTTGAGAAAGCAGAGTAAAGCTCAGAAGTTACTTGAGAAAGCCAAGAAAGTAAAGGGAGACAAGAAAAAAGGGGATCGGGCAAACTCCAAAGTAAAAAAAATATTAAAGACCAAGGAGCGAGGGATAGACATGGCTGTATGTTCCGATTCCAAGAACGAAGAACCAGGAGGACGAAGGAGAAGCTCAAGGTACCCAAAATACTTATCAGGGTTGATGCTTTCTATTGGAAAAGAATGATCAAAAGAATAGCTGTGAATGACCAATATTTATGAATCGAATTACAGCATGCTCAGAATATTTCTGTTTCTACATGTAGCAGCAGGTGTTAAAAGTTGATATTGAGTGTAGATGACAAATCAGAGTAGCCAGCAGGATTCTGTGAAGATGAGTCCTGGCTCTGGGGCCATCAAATTTAGCTAGCTTGCTTTCAAAACCGAAATCTGAGACGGTCTCAGATCTCAGTCTCAATCTTGTGTTTGGTGTGCTATAAAAATTTATTGTCCCGGTCTCAGATTTCAGTCTCACACTCTTATGTATTGGTGTGCTAATAAATAATTTATTGTCCCGGTCTCAGATTTCTAGTTCAGTCTCATTTTTGAGCTCAGAAATTTAGATTGTTGGAAGAGTGTATAACTCCGTTAATTTTTATGCCCCCGTGATCGAAGAGTTGAACACAGGAATCTAAAATTTTGCATTATGCCCATTACCCCCTTGTGATTCATTATGAGAGGGTTTATAGTAGTGGGATCAGTTGTTTGGGGTAAGTAAGTGTGTGCATGTAACATTGAGCTTGTTGAACATCTACAGACCACATTTATTTTTGCTTGATTGATACTTAACATGTGCATGCATCTTTCTTTTCAAGAGAGGAAAAACCTTAATGAATTAGAGGTCAAGGTCATTACAGGACTTTATAGAAAAACTTATATACAGGCCAAATCTTTTCTCAATTGATTTGGAACTATAGTACTGTCCCAGTGCTCCCATAGAAGCCAAAATCCTTTTCGCCACTTTCAGTCAAGTCACTCTAGAATAATTTCCAGCTCATCCTTCATTCCCAATCTTTCTCCTTGCACACAGAAGATGGTTTGCTATAATCTCTATCTCTCTGAAGGAACTTGCATGTACTATTTATACGAAAACACTATTTTCGTCACTTTGGATTTTTTTCCGCCACTTTTTGAATTTTTTCTGCCATTGGAGCAATGGCAAACGTCACTAGCTTCGAGCACTGAATACTTCATATGCACAGGTAGCTTTATCTAAAGAGGAAGATTTGGGTCTAAAAGTCATGATGACTACGGAACTCCATGGAAAAAACTTGCATGTACTGATATGCTTATATTGCTAGAGGATGCTCTGCTTTGTGGAGAAAGGTTAGGGATTTTAACTTTTAAATTTGTGAGCCTCCTAGCAGGACCTGCTGATCTTTAGTAATCTGAATGCGAGTAATTTGTTGCAAAATGTAGGTGATATTGAATAAAATTATTAATGTATTTCAAATTCCAATTTGTTCGAAAAATAGGGGGGATATTGCACTCCAGGGAAGGGTTGCATGTAACATCCAAAATTAAATTCAAAACTGATCATAATTAGGCTACAAGTGACTCTCATACAGGAAAAAATGCTGATTGTAGGCAAGTTGAAATTATTGTACACTAGAAAAATGAAAGATTTCTGCTTACAAGAAATGAATATACATGACTGTTTCAAATTCAACACCAATTTACCATGTATATACTCTCTTTCCCAGACTGTCAGACAGACAGAAGAGCCTGCAGGAGATAGAAATTGTGGATCTGGATGATGAGGATGATGACACAAGGGATTCTTGTTACACGCCAACCAAACCCAACAAGAAATCAAGGGCTCAGAAACAAGCATCAGCCAAGAAACCAACAGGTATGTCCATCTACTCTGTTTAATATAACATATTTAAGTTTACACAATATCGGGTATGAAGAATATGAAGTGGAAGTGAATAGTCCTTTGAATACATGGTAGACAATGTGACGACAACATTTCATGCTATGGTTATTCCATTTCAGAGGTGAAGAATATAGCACCCATATTCTTAAAAAAGAAACCTAAGGCTGCTGCGACTAGTCCAGTCAAGAAGGTATTGGATCCTGAAACAGAAAAGTTGAAGCGAGCTTTCCTAATGAGCGGGATCCCAGCGGAACTAAAGCAGAGTGCCACCGCAGCAGCATCAAATGTAGTGACTAATTATCCACCTCTACCAAGAGACAACCACGTCCAGCAGAAGTCGGAGTCCAGGATGTGGAGCGTGGAGGATGTGGTTCTGAAGACTGTGGCTGAAACGGATTTCTGTTCCCAGATACCACAGGCATGGAGTCTGGGCACCACACTCAGACATCAGAAGATGAACAGTCTAAACACTGATGTACACGTATGTATTATTGGCTGGTAGTCCTACAAAAGCAGTAATTTCTTAAAACGTATATACAAGTACAAAATGTTCCTGTTTGTAATTTAAAAAGCTTTTAAAACATTTCTCAAAGTCCAGGAATTAAATTTCAGAAGAATAGATAACTCGTAAATTAAAAAAACATGCACTTTCATTACTTCTAATGCATTTTGTACATGTATGTATTGTTGCTATGTAGAATGTAACAATAGCTTGATTTTATCAAGTATAAGAGGGAAATTGTCATTGATGTTAAACATGCCACTACGTCAATTATAGAGTGGGATTTAAAATTTGTGTGCATTGTGTTTCTTTTCTCACAATGAAATTGTATAAAATTTATACAGTAAATCCTCATTTGCCAAACATATTTAAATGTTCCCCTAGTTTTATTTTTCCTGATATATTTTTACTTGAATATGTGGTATTATTGTGCACATGTAGATATTTTCTTGTTTTTTAATGTGAAATTTACAAATTCTTTACTTGCACAATGTGTTTACTGTTAATGTTTTATGAAAGTAGTGTGAATTATTTGTGATAATCCACTGTGGCACACTCACTTGTTAGATTCTAAAAAATGAAGACATGGTGAGATTTGTATATTTTTGGTCATATTTAAAATCATCAAAGTTGTAGAAAATAGCATAAAAATAGATGTATGAATATAAGAAATAAAAGTCAGATTCTTGGGTTATATAAGGATGATAGATACACTGAATCAGGAAGAGGTAATTCGGGAATTATAGCATGCTCCAATGTATATATTACATCTCTGTTACTTTCAGAAGCCGTTGCAGTGTGAGAAATTTAAAGATGATATCCTCAGCTGTTTACTGAAGGAGACAAGTCGGGCCTGTCCGTCATTTCCCACACAGAAAGTGTACAACATTCTGAGGGAGAAGCAGGACGATGAAGGGACGGAGGAGAAGGGTACAAGAACAAGCTTATTCTGCTTCAATTAGAAAAGTAACTGTATCATGATATTGCCCCATGCAGAGTTGAGGAGGGTATGTTCTATACCCGTCTGTTCATGTCAGTACAACTCCTAAGGGCTCAACATTAACATTTGTCCGATTGTCCGTGTCCAGTTCATTTTGTGATCGGACAAGTCAATCTCTAAATGCACTTGTCCGATAGGACAAGTAACTTTTTAAGCTTCTCCTCTGGCCTTCATGAGATCTAGTCAAAGTTAATTATGGCATTGACAAATATCAACGTTCTATTTTGATTAATAAATAAAGCTTTCAACTTTGATATTACTAAATTTAATATATATATCTTGAAAATAAAGTTAACAACAAACCTTGTTTTTGTTCAGAGTCGGACAAGTAAAATATACATTCGAACAAGTAACATTTGTTGAGCCCTGCTCCTTTAGAAATGCCGAACAGAATTTGAAATTTGTGGTTTAATGATAAGGACTTTGTGGATTTTTATATTCACAGGAAATTCGGATGAAGTTTTTTTCTTCTTCTGGGAATTATGCCCCTTTTGAACTTAAGAGTTTTGCTCGGGAGTCAGACCTTGAATGTCTGTCTACTACAAAAAGGCCCACTTGCAAAATAACTTCCCACAAACCAATTTTAATACCACTGGTGGATCTCAAAATAAAGTAGCCGGGAATAGAAGGTGGTTTACGGCTTTTGTTGCAAATTGTGTGAAAACAGTTTTTAAGCCATATCATGCTATGCATTTACAATATTTTTTATGCCCCCGCCATAAAATGGCCGGGGCATATAGTGTTACCCTGTTCCGTCATTCTGTCGTTCCGTCCTTCCGTCATCATTTGGTTTCCGTTCATTATCTCTGCAACGGTTCAACACATTCAACTCAAATTTGATATATGGATACATCACAGGAATATGCAGGTCAAGTTCGAAGTTGGTCATGGTCTGATGATTTTTTACAGAGTTAGCCCTCTTGAACTTAGAAAAAAATCAGAAATTTTTTGTTTCCGTTCATTATCTCTGCAACGGTTGCACACATTCAACTCAGATTTGATGTATGGATACGTCCCAGGAATATGCAGGTCTAGTTCGAAGTTGGTCATGGTCCGATGATTTTTGACAGAGTTAGCCCTCTTGAACTTAGAAAAAAATCAGAAATTTTTCGTTTCCGTTCATTATCTCTGCAACGGTTCAACACATTCAACTCAAATTTGATATATGGATACATCACAGGAATATGCAGGTCAAGTTCGAAGTTGGTCATGGTCCGATGATTTTTGACAGAGAACTTAGAAAAAAAATGCGAAATTTTTCGTTTCCGTTCATTATCTCTGCAACGGTTCAACACATTCAACTCAAATTTGATATATGGATACATCACAGGAATATGCAGGTCAAGTTCGAAGTTGGTCATGGTCCGATGATTTTTGACAGAGAACTTAGAAAAAAAATGCGAAATTTTTCGTTTCCGTTCATTATCTCTGCAACGGTTCAACACATTCAACTCAAATTTGATATATGGATACGCCACAGTTCATGCAGTTGAAAAACTTTCAATTCACCTTTACGACTTTCCTTCATTAGACTTCACTGTAGGTGGGGGCATTCGTGTCGCACCAACACATCTAGTGTTGTAATATTTTTATACACAATTTTATTACATTTCTAAGCAATATTACATGATTTTAGTGTGCCATCTTTACTTTAGTATACATGTATGGCACAGAGGCATAAGAATGTAATAATCAATACCTCCTGAACTATTCAAGATAGACCTTTCATATTTGTATATAGATTTCTTATGGCAAGTTTTCTTCATTTCGTACCAAGATATGTAACTTGTCTCAACAATAACAGCAAGGTCATTTTCAGGGATGTGATTTTCCCTCCAAAAAAATGAAATGCTCTGGGTTTGATCTGAAGTGACAGTAAATTATATTTATCCAGGTAGGGTGAGGTGTTTTTCTCCCTTTTTGACCAGTTTTCCTCTGATTTCTGAGGAACTCTATCACATCCCAGCATGTTAGTCGTATTGGTGTTGAGGCATATCTGTGTTATGGGGATTAATTTTCAGTTATGTCATGACCCTTTTAGGCTAGCTTGAGGCCATAATATGGGTTAAAAAATTTCATGGGAATAAAGATTGAAAGAAATTCTTATTTCAACTGCTGGTCAACAGCAGACCTTAATTTCTGGTGGAAACGAGGGGTTTTTCATATTCGGTCTTTCTTGCTCTCTCAAACAAGAGGCTAGAAAGACCAAATATGAATACTGTGGAACCATTTTAATTCGGAGGGGGGGGGGGAATGTTCGTGGATAGCCAAATTTTTGCTGGTTCGTGGGGACGTAATTTTGTGGGTAATTGATAAATAAAGTTCGTGGGGACGTAATTTTGTGCGGTAAAGATAATTAAAGGACGGCATGATATTAATAATGATTAAAAGGAAAATAGCACATGTTTGTGGGGATGTAAATTCATGGGTGAGAGTGACCCACGAAATCCACGAACATTGGTCCCCCATGAACAATGATGATTCCACAGCAATCCCTCATTTTCACAGAAATTACAGCAGACCCAAGGTTACTCAGATGAGAGATGTAGCCCATGGGCCTCTTGTTCTTTTATATGTGAACTAAGTACAATGTAATACTGGTATTTATGATATCTATAGACCATACACAATTTATTATGTTAAAGGTTTTACATTACAGATGAGAAATCAAAGGAAAAGGAAACTAAAGGAAAGACAGAAAAGAGAAACCACGGAGGAGTTTTAAGGAGGAGGAAGGAGGTGATCGAGATCATTGACGTAGGGGGCAGTCCGGAATCCAAGGCTGACCAGGACAAGAAGGAGGACAAGCAGGAAAAATAGTTAGTGTTTTGTGAACCTTTCAATGTTGTTTGTTTATTGATTCTCAAAATATTGTATTAAATTGCGAAGTTTATGTTTCCCCAGTGAGAGCATGATATTGTTTCTTATAATTAAATTTTTGCACACGGTCTCCCCTATCTGTTCTATTACATTTTTTCAGGTTTATTCCGTGTAACCGTAATTTTACGGTTCATACTGTATTAAACTGAACTTCGTACGTCACAATTCTATACGTCACAGACAAATGATCGATTCCTTATTGTGACGTCAGTTGAAGCTAAATTCCTACGACATGAAATTGACATTTATTTGTTATTCAGTAGCTTCGAGATCAAGTTTATGACTTCAAAATAGTCGGAAATTTAATTATAAGAAATGACTGTTATAATTTTCAAGTTTACCGGAGATTGAACAATGTTGCCTATTTTGCAAACATAATATAATCCGCTACGCGGATTATATAGTTTGCAAATAGGCAACATCAGTTCAATCTCCGGTAAACTTGAAAATTATAACAGTCATTTCTTAATTGTTTTACAATGGAATATGTAGGTAAAGTATTTTAAATTATTTAAAAACAGTACTGATATAAATTTTGTTGAAATTTGTGGGGGATTTTCGTGTAGTTTTTGATTCCGCTTGGTTAATTTCGTGGACCTTATATTCACTGTAGAACCACAGACCTGTTTACTCTTACGATTTCTCTGTATTTTTGTACGGATTTTGAGACCAAAATACGTCTTACGTTTTTCATGTCACGGAAATCGAAAGTCTGTCCGTTCATATTTTAATGCTTATAGTTTGGTGTTATTATCCGCGTTGTATTGACGCTTGAATAATCGCTAGAACCAGGGAGTTGTAAAACATTTCCGTGATACATAGGTCATGTCATGAAATGATTTTAAAATGGCCGAAACCCCGCGGAAAGAAGGCACGATATGATCATCTTCGGTAATTTTCTTGGCCTTCTTCTAAAGGAAGCACTTATGTCCATTGCAGTATTTGCAACGTAGATTTCTCATATGTGCTCATGCAGGAAGAGATTCATTATGGCTGTAAACACGCTATGAAATATTACACAAGCAATGGAAGTCCTTGGGGTCTTCGTATGGAGAATAGGAGTATTCACGATTTTCGGGAACAATGCGATGATTCTTTGCAGTTAGGAATAACTAATCACGGGTGAAAGTTTGTGAAATTATAACCCACATGAACCTATGTTGACAGTTTTTTATTTTAATGTTCGTATTTTTTCATATTTTATTTCAGACTTTGCAAAGCAAGAAATGCAGTGTTATATTTTCATTAAATCAAGCTGTGATAAAGTTCTACATATTTGCTCTTGAATATAATGTAAAAAACACTGTAAAAGAAAATCTTACGGACAAATGCTAAATCTCACTGACAAATCTTGATCACAAATACGGAGAGACAAAAATAGGGGTAAACAGGTCTGCGAACCACAGAATGGAGTTCCAAGTTCTGAATTTAAATGATTTTTTCAGAAAGGGCCAAAATAATATGGGTAAATTGTTACCCATGAATCTTGTTTTTAGAGCTGAATTAAATTTCAGGCTGCAGGAATTTTTCAATGAGTGACATTATGTAGCAATCTTACCTGAGAATTTTTGTTTTCAGTTCCTCTATCTTTGTCCTGGCCGGAGAAATACCAGCCCCTCCATTCCTCGGAGATCATCGGCAACACGGCCATCATTAAAAAGCTGAAGGCTTGGCTTATACAGTGGAAAGAGTGTCTGGACAAGGAAGCCAAGAGAGCCAGACTGAATGAAAGAGAAGAAGAAAAACCAGAAATTAAAGGAAGAAGGTAAAGTTTTAGGAAAACATTTGCATAGGCCACAGTAAGTCTGTATCCTGTATAACAACTGTATTTTCTTAAGTTGTTCATTTTTTGTGGATAAGAAAAATTCACCAAAAAAATTACAATGCAAAATATATATGCATGCATATGAGTGTATGTAAATGTAATGAGACCACAGAAGTTGGAAATATCGTGTTGATTAGGTCGTCAGACTCGACCAAGAGGTCATGAGATTGCGTCCTGGCTGCAGCAGGGCCGACATGTGTCCTTGGGAAAAGCACTTTACACGAATTTCCTCACTCCACCCAAGTGCAAAAGTGGTACCTGGCTGTAGAATTTAATTTGCTGCCAATTAGGGATGGAAAAAAATACCCACCGCAAAAACATTCATTATACAATATGTGATCTTGGTCTTGAAAGTTCTAGAATATTATTTAGTGATGATTACAATACTGAATATTACAAAGTCATAGGACTTAATTGGTATTTGTCAACAAGTTTAGGCAGTATGATATCTAGATGTAATCACTAAATAAATACACTTTAAGACTAAACCTCAAGTTGTAAATTATGGTAGCCAAATGGGCTGCAAAGTCCAAATTATGATTTCCAGTGTTGAAATTTGGTAACTTATGGATAGAGTAGTGCTTCCCACAAGACAGTATTGAGCTTCTACATTTGCCCAATCAATTGTTGCTCTTCGTAGTGTAGAAGTTTTATGTGTGAACCATTGCTGTGCCATAAAAGGGGCAACGTGTTCCCTAACAGTACATTTGGCTTGAAAAGTGTACTTATACATTTAGGAAGAACGAAACTTTTCGCTCAAACATTTTATACAAAGTTTTTAATAATGATAAAAAAAAAATTCCGCTGTGTCTGTAGGTCGATTATGTATAGTTCTGATACAAGTAAACCCGTAGGCAAAACGAAATTTCTTTGATGAAAATGAATTATCGGAAAGAGCTAATTTTTTTCTGGCCATTTCAAATATGACAGGACACCAAAATAGGTAAATTACCAGTACACTAAAAAATTTTACTGACTATTCGACTAAATTTTTTTAGTCATACATCAATGTTATCGAAGACTATTCAAATAGTCGAATATTTGTTGACATCCCTACTACCGGTAAATATATTTACTTACCAAGCAGATCGGATCTGCTTCACTTCGGGTGCACATTGTTTGAATTCTTAAAAGATATGTTATATTTTCAGAGGAGGAGGAGGAATGGTGGACAGATGATGCCAGTGACTTTGACATGGACAGCGATTCTGACGGGGAGGAGAGGTTGTGCAAGGAAAAAAAAAAAAAAAAAATAAAAAAAAAAAAAAAAAAAAAAAAAAAAAAAAAAAAAAAAAAAAAAAAAAAAAAAAAAAAAAAAAAAAAAAAAAAAAAAAAAAAAAAAAAAAAAAAAAAAAAAAAAAAAAAAAAAAAAAAAAAAAAAAAAAAAAAAAAAAAATTACAATGCAGCGCGTGCATGCACAGATGCATGCATTATTCAGACAAAATGACATTCGTTCCCGCAAATCTCATATGAATTTATTATTCATCCTTGAAAAAGGTTTCATTCCATTGATCCGATTGAGTTAGTTTCTGAGAACATTCCAGGGACAAAAATATCCACGGAAGAAAGAAAGAAAATCATCAATAAGAAATAAAAAAAAAACACTTAGAAATTTTTTCGATCTCGTTGCAAGCAACGAGTAGGTCTTCGTGTATCGATCGCGATAGTATGATTGAGAAATATATTTCCTCGGTGCAAATATCCCTACGTTCGGACCGAATTCCAGTATGTGTTGGCATTCATCACATTTCTACAATCAAATTTGTTCATTGAAGCAAGCCGTCGTGTGATTAGATGAAACCAGTACAGACCTGGTCTGTGAGAACGATTACGATTACTCGGTAGTTCTGCTACCAAAACAAACAATTGGGTTTTTTCCTTCTTCTATCATGTGAAACAGTGCGTGTGTGTAAGCGGGTTTCCCTCATCTCTCTCCTCTCTCGGTCTCTCTCTCTCCCTCTCTCTCTCTTTCTCTCTCTCTGCCCTTTTCCGCTCATCTCTCTCTCTCGTCTCTCTCTCTCTCGTTCGTTAAATATTTATGGTTCAATGTTTTGAACTAATATGTCCACATCGTTGGGGGGAGGGGGGAGCGGGGGGGGGGGGTTAGATCTCCCACAAAATCTGAAATAATCGCACATTTAGTTACTACAACGAGGTTAAAAATCGAAATAAACATGATTATGTTCCAAAGATAAATTATACAGACATCTTTCACTTGAAACTTTAGATCGTTTCGCCATGGTGATTGCGTTTTCTGAGAGCAATATTTATTCGCTCGATCTACTTATAACCAGTTGGTAATACATGATATAATGCACTCTTAAATGCACGAAGTGCAGCGACTTGATTCTCGGTTATTAATTCATTTTTTTTTAAAACCCCCGGATTCCCCAATCATTATCTCTAGTTTCTACAAGTTGTGGTTGGTCTGAAGCATGTTTTTTTTTTTTGTCCGGTTAAGATATATGAAACTTTCCATATCTTTACGATCTTCCATTCAACCTCCTCCCCCTTATGCTTACAATCTTCGTACCTAAATGCAAACTCAATTACCATTGACTTATATTGAAACTGCAATTCTTAGATTCATTTAAATGATACTTTTGATGAAAGGCACGTAAGTACTGACGACTGGGTGCTTATTTTATAACATGTATGTACACGCCAAAGGCTATTTGGACAGTGTACTTCAGCTCGAGCCTCGCGGAAAGATAGGAACAAAATCGTAGGAGTATTTAGTAGTCGCTAATTGGAAAAAAAAATCAGAATTTTGATTAAAAATGTTTTTGGCGTAAAATGCAGAAAATAAGAATATTTCGCGTCCGTCGCAAACAAAAATGAATAAAAAAAATACACCTGGTAAATACAAAAAAAAGATTTTCAGTCGGAAACGAATTTACTGGTGTCGGTCGGGAACCGCAAAACCAAACAAAATTTTTAACTTTAGGCTCCTCGAATGCGGTTTATCCTTTTTCCTTTTATTTTACTCACAAAGTCTCTGTCATTTGAAATTGGCACAACTTTAGAAGAGTCATACAAGGGGTAAATTCCAATCAACTGGATTAACACACACACACACACACAACTACATCACACACACACACACCACTCTTCTCTCCCTCCTCCTCCTCTCTCTCTCTCTCTCTCTCTCTCTCTCTCTCTCTTCCTCCTCTCTCTTCTCTCCTCTTCTCCTCTCTCTTCAAGTCACTGGTGCGCAATTTTCGATCTTTGTTACTTCTTCCCAATAAGTAAGCTGATAATACCTTGTATTTTCTTGCCATCTTAGTACTCCCTTCAACAGACATTCTTGTACGCTTGAACAGAAAATAAACTTTAAAATCATAATTTCAATTAGGTCTAAACAGTCTTTTTAAATCAATGACAGCACATTGTCAACAAATCGGTCTTTGAAAGAGTAAAATCAGGTTAAACACTAAAATGCGCGCACATTAAACAAAGACCTTCAAAACCACAATGACCCAAAAATACACTAAATCGAAAGGATGGTGATGAAGCAATGTTAACGCCAAAGAACAATTATAAGTTAATTCAAATATTTAAATTAAATAGTTTGATTTTGATTTTTTTGAAAGTTTTTACAAAGACACCGTACGCGAGGAATCATTAGAATTGCACAAACCTTTCCATTTTTTTTATTTTTCAAAACAATAAAGGCAGAATAAGTATAAATTTCTGAAGATGAGACGAAGAGAGAGTGACGAATGGTAGAGGAGGAGCGAGGAAGGGAGGGAGGATGTGGGAGAGGGAGAGAGGAGAGAGAAAAGAGAAGAGAGAAGAAGAGGGAGGGAAGAGGAGGGAGAGAGAGAGGGAAGGAGAAAGTGAGAGAGAGGAGAGAAATGGAGAGCGGAGGGAGAGAGGGATTGTGATGAGGAGAGAGAGGGAAGAAGATGAGAGGAGACAACGAGACGGAGGAGAAGCAGAAGGATTCTCATCTATTAAAGCCTTGAAAGAAAAATACGGCATTATAACAGACATATGCTGATATGCAGAAAATGGGAATTATATTAAAATGCCACCAAGTTCAAAAACCGCTTTTTTTTTTTAAATTGTAACGGGCTTACAATGATGCTAATATATTGCAAGAAAGGGATTATTTAAAAAATGCCAAGAATCAAACCGCCCCCCCCCAAAAAAAAAAAAGCCCACATTTCTGTTGTTGTCATTGGAATCTGGTTAGTTGGCTAAACTGAAACCATAGCCACAAAGGCTGGGCTGGACGTTCAAGATCGTCAGCGGCTCGCCTGAAGCCGCTAGGCTAGAAAATCTAGTATCTGGAACGCTACTTTATGAATAACGCGTGTTTATCGTCTACGTCATCAAGGGCTAGTCCTAGCATGCCGTTCAAGATCGATCGTAGCGCTACCGAGCCCTAACGTTAGCCAGCTTACGATCCTTAACGCAAGCCCAGGGCACTTGTTTTCAATATCGAGGGTGCACAGTAGTTTCGTCTTTTTCACAGTTCGCTCCCTAATTTTGTTCGGCTTTTTTTCTTTAAAACAAATGAAGCTAAATGACTGATTGTTAACTTTTTGTTGCATTGAAAGGCTCTTTGAGCAGAGAAAAAAACCCGAAGTTTTTCAAAATAGATAATCGGCCGTATGATCAAAATTGATGTATAACAAATAAACGCACTAAGTTATCTTTCTGACTTGGCTAATGCTGATATAAAGCACGACACGCACGTCACCAACGTATTTTTTGAAAAAAAAAAAATTGGCATCTCGGGAAACCCACGGCTTTACATCGCGGGAGCTGGCCGTGGGTTAATTCCGACAGATGCGTGTATTCATTCGTTGTGAGAACAAGATCAATAAAACAAATCGAGTTCAATCATGAATTTATCTAAAAATGATTACTGATTACATTTGAATTTTAGGTTACGATGATTTTGAGGCGCTTATACCATCGGAAAGATTAATGAATTGCGAAGAGTATTTTTTTTAAAAACTTTTTGTTATATTCTCTAATGCGCTTTTCTCAATTAACCGGGTTGAGGAGAGACCTGAATATTATCGACGGACAGACGAGATTTTACTGCAATTTAACAAAATCTAATCCACTCTGCATTGCAGAGGTTTTATAAGACACATTTTCAACATGTTATTTCAAAAGGGCGCGAAAAACCAAACGGTGTAATCAATGCAGGCCTCATGGCCAATGTCCTGAAAGTATTCTGCACTTTTGTCACGGTTGCGCACGGAGATTTCAAGACAATCTTGTATCATCAATGGCACTTGACACTGCACGGACTGTCCAATACAAAAACTAGAACAAGTTTTCAATTTCATGACTTGGTTATGGAAAAGAAATATATAATAGGGGTTACACATGCGCTCTCTCTTCTCTCTCTCTCTCTCTCTCTCTCTCTCTCTCTCCCTCTCTCCTCATCTCTCCTCTCCTCTCATGATTTTTTAAAATCAAGATTTGAACGAAATTTTCTGTCGAGTAGGTAGCGATCATTCGTCAGTCCAGGCCTCCTCGATGGCAAAAGCTTGTCCCATAAAATAAAAAATTATATAATGTTTTCCGACAATGACTGTTCTTGTGGGGGCCGGTTTGGACACTGATTTTTGAGGGACATTCCTTCGGTTACAAATAGCTGATGACTGACAATGAGAAATCCGAAAAAGGTACGTCCTACTTATCAATCGCAATATGACAATCAAAACGAAAAAAGAGATACGCGAGTAAAAAACACATAGGAGAGATCAATTAAAAGACCAGACACATCACTAGTTATGGCTGGAGCTTCCAAGAAGGTTAAAGATACAGCTTGAGCGCAACTGAACAGAAAGTCACCTAGATTTACAAAACTGATCCATAGCGACAATCTAAATTTCGAAGCATCCAGAAGATTCGGAAGAAAACACAGGGAAGTGATCTAAAAACTTTATACACACAGGAATTAGAACATTCACAGATGAAATAAAATCCATAAGAGTTCATACGAATGGAGACACATTTAAAAAGCGAACAAACCACAAGACCAATCTGTGGCCAAAAATTTGTATATTAATACATAGGACAAGGATAAATTACGAAAAGAGGCAGCCCCAGAAAAGCCTGAAAAAACTGTCTGGTCAACAGGGCCACCCAGGGTCACCATGGGAAAGTACACTAAACTAGTGTAAAAGATATTTAAGAGAAGAATATGAAGATGTGATGAAGGAAATATTCAAG
Source organism: Ostrea lurida (assembly GCA_903981925.1). Lineage (NCBI taxonomy): Eukaryota > Metazoa > Mollusca > Bivalvia > Ostreida > Ostreidae > Ostrea > Ostrea lurida. The sequence goes on from CAJDSM010016246.1 coordinate 21,140, forward strand.
CTGAAACCTGAACCGCGCTCACAGGTAAATCCCAAGACAGGCAAGATCAGAGAAACCAGCAACTCACATCACCAAGAAAATTATAGTTACAATTTGCCCACCCCAAAGACAAAGAACGAATATCAAGAGCACACGCCTCGGGTAAACAACGAGAGATACATATGGAAAATCAAACGAACAATTTCCACGAAGAATAATAAAATGAAGGGCTGAGGAGGCGGCTAAAAACAGTTATACTCCCTACTACCAAAGCACCCCAATCGACACCCGCCGCGAAAAGGGGGAAAAGTCCCTGCTTCTGAGCGCACCAAAAACCAATATCGTTGTCTCTTTATGCTTGAACATGAAAATTAAATTTATTTGTGGAACGCGACCGGTTGACCCCCCCCCCCCCCCCCACCCCGCCACACCTCCACCCCCACCCCCCACCCCCCCCCCCCCCCCCCCCCCCCCCCCCCCCACCACATTCCAACAAACACCCCCCCCCCCCCCCCCCCCCCACCCCCCCCCCACCCCCCCCCCCCTCCCCCCTCCCCCCTCTCCCCCCCCCCACCCCCCCCCACCCCCCCCCACCACACCCCACCCCCCCCCCCCCCCCCCCCACCCCCCGGGTTCCCCCCCCCCCCCCATCCCCCACCCCCCCCCCCCCCCACCCCCCCCCCCGCCCCCCCCCCCCCCCACCCCCACCCCCCACACCTCCCCCCCCCACCCCCCCCCCGCCCCCCCCCCCCCCCCCCCACCCCCCCCCCCCCCTCCTCCCCCCCCCCCCCCCCCCCCCCCCCCCCCCTCCCTCATCTCCCCCCCCCACCCACCCCCCCCCACCCCCCCCCCCCCCCCCCCCCCCCCACCCCCCCCCCCCCCCCCCACCCCCCCCCCCCCCCCCCCCCCCCCCCACCCCCCACGTCCACCCCCCCCCCACCCTCCCCCCCCCCCCCGCCCCCCCCCGCCGCGCACCCCCCCCCCCACACTCCACCCCCCGGCCCCCCCCCTCCCCCCGCCCCCAGCCAGCGCCCACCGCACCAACCCCACCGAACCCCCAACACCCACGCACACGCGGGCTCGACCACACAAATTCCCCCGGCCCAACACCCCCCCTCCCAACTCAAAATACGGTTACGAGCTGGAGCTGTGACTTCTCTCGACCGCCCTATTTATTCGTCTTTGGCTCATGTGACACGGTAACTTCACAGCGACAAAAGATTGAATCAGTTTATAAATTAGCATATTAAAGTATACAACTTGGCAATACATAGATGCACGAAATGTGCATTTTTATAATGAACTAAAGACCAATTATCTCTGAATTTGTACAGTACGGTGTATAATTTAATTATATATCGCCTAAAACAATTATATAATACTTAAAATTAACAAATAGCTCAAAAGGAAAAGAGATAGAAGGTCATACTGCATTCTGGACAATTTTTGAAAAAAATAAACCATACTCGGATAGGTAGCTGTAGATGTTTGCAGTTACATTTTACATATTCAACATTTTACCAGTGCAACCTCAAAATACGCTATCATTTTACACCAAACCTTCTAACTCTAAACGCTTCTATACGGCTTCATATATGCAATTGAACATGGGAAAGGATCCTAGAGTTCCTACTTATGTTATATAATACACTAAATCGAACAGCTATAATCTCTCTGGTCGTCTTATCAGCGAGTAGAGAAAAATGATATGCAAGCCAGACTGTGTAGGAATGTATCGCATTTTATAGAGCTACTGCTTTTAAAATAGAAACTTCATCATAGATACGGCGGGCTTGTCAGTTACTCTATACGAACAATCGCTAACAGAAAACACGCCGCAAAAGAGTACATGCTTTTAAAATTACTTTCTATCAGGCCTGTATTTATCCTTTATAGTATGAAGTCCCATCTCTTGAATTCGTTATGCGAATCCGTGAGTAATCGAACAGGAGTAGACGACGAAAATGCTACGCAAGCTCACAAAGAAATCATGTGGTGATTAAGCATTCATCCGCAATGTAACAATTGAAGATGCTACAGGGTCGATGATTTGATATGACTTTTGAGTTCTCTATTTCTTATACAGAAACCTTTTTTTTAATTCACTAGTATTCTTTAGCTATATAACGAACTGTGCCTGGAACTAGGTGACACACCGCCAGAGCTGGTGTTGTTTGAGATAACTCAAATCACTATTACGTACTTGAACAGTAGGGAGATAAATGATTGAATGTTGTTCTCGATGTTACGGGTGCGAGTGTGTGGAAAATCCTGGTTCAGCGCGCCGAAAGAGGTTTGGAACCTGGTAAGGCTAAACTATAGAATTACATCAATTTTTTAGATTGATCTCCACATCCCTAGAACCACTTCCATGTGTAATAGCAGCTTTGATAAACTCGCCAAATATTAGGAATACGAATTATAGTGATAGTTGGCCGGTGAAATCAGTTATTATCTAGGTTCAATTAAATTGTCATATGCTTTATTATGACGACGGATTCTCTTTAGTGTAGAAACAGCAAATCGCCATAACGAGAACACCGGCATTAGTGCGGTTAAAACTTAGATCTGTAGGGTTCTTGTTTCATACCTATATATATGGGACCTATAGATTAGGAAGTTAGGAGATTTCGGATGCTATAGCACGGTGGACCAGAGCTTTCTGAGGTCCGACTGAGCTGAGCAGTATGAGGCAGTGTAAGCAGTGAAAGTTCGAAGTATTGGTGGCACATTTCTGATTTTAGGCTTTGTCATCGAGATTATTCCACAGTTGGATCTGGTGAAGGATAATATACATTCACATTAGCCTAAATATAAACGGTTCATCAAAACTACCATGCTGTAACCGATAAACATGTGGATCGTTTGCTTTCTAAGACAGAGAGGATTCAAATATAAAGGACTGAGTCTAATAGCAGTTGACAGTTGTAAAATTATTAGCACTCACACGCAATATAATATACATGAAAAGAAAGAACATGGATACCATCAATATATTGCGTCAGATTACTTCTCAGCCCTAGAAGGTGGTCAAAAAACAGGTCAGGACAAGAAGCCCCAAGTCTTGTTGAGTTGAGGGTGAAAACCATTCTTTACCCTCTTGAATTTAATTCTTCGGACACATTGTTAGCGTTTGGCATCGCAGTTTGTGTGCTTAACATGGCCGAGACCCTTGTATTAACTATCCCTCAGTTTACGATTATGGATGCTCATCAGTCTTTTCCTAATTCACTCAAATATTGTAAGCGCATGTCTCTCAAACTAGTCGTTTTCCTGACCAAGAGCTTTCGAGTGATCATGCAAATCTGGTGAAGTGTGTGTTATATATCCCCGTCCTTTATTCCGCATGTGTCGCTGTTCCCTCTCAGGCCAACTCACTATGTTACTTCTCGCATTGCTCCGTTACGGCAACTTCGATGGTAGTCACGTAACTGTAGGCAAATAACTATCTTATGGGAATGAGCTTAGGAAAAACATACACTCAAGGGGACCCGGGTATGAGCGTTCCCTGCGAGTTTGTTTCACTGTTTTTACTTTCCTCTTCAGTAACAGGGATGGGTCTTGGGGTGTTTGACGGGTGCCTGTCTGATCCCTCGCTGTCGGGCGTCAGACTCTGAGAGGTCATTCTTGATTCTGCCTTCTCTTGGGTCTTTGGCTGGGAGGGAGGCCTTCTTTTATAGCCGTCCTAGATTAATCCCACGGGGCGATTTGTTCAGGGTAACTCTCTAGATGATGGGTCATAGAGGAGATCCACCTTTCAGCTTCAAGTTAGCTGACATTGAGAGGCCTCTGAAATCGCGACAAGCGCTCCATTTGTCCTTTAAGCGCAGCTATGGTATTAATCACTATCAATGATTAAGTGTATAGAGGTACATGGGCTGGGAAAGTGAATAATCTTCAACTTGCATGGGGCGAGTGGAAACCATTATGTAGACACAATCAGTCTAACAGGGCAAGTGCTCGGTTTGCCACTGGAGGGGAACTGGGGCCTATTGTGATAATATGGTGGAAATTTATAATATTCACCTAACTTTTTATCCGAGGTGTCCAGATGAACGACCAAATAGGTGGAAGATCAAGTATTCTTATATTTTTTAGACAATTCATAATAACACATTTAGACAAAGACAACATTTTATGACTTGCCACAATATTCTGTTAATAAGTTCCGCTTTACTAATGACTAAGTAGAATACTGGAAAGATTTTGCATAAGAATCGACTAGGAAAATGCTCCGATTCAATTCATGATTTGGAGAAAAGACAGTGCATTACTATTTATCTCAGCACGAGACATTTACGACACTGTGGGTAACACTCTGTTCAGCATCTATCTTTTAGTAGTGTGACTTTTCCTGTTACGTGACAAAATGGTTGATAGCTGTGCCCCAGGTGAGTTGGAAATGTGGGACTCCTATATAAGTAGCTTTTACGTATAGATCTTACCATTTCCTTTTACATTGTTAATTGGTCTAATAGAAGGATACGAAAAAACTATTGTGATATTGGTATGAGCTTTCATGCAAACCAATATAATCAAGCCTACGTGCACGTTCAAGTTTATTGTTTTATCTTCTAAACTCGTATTTCTGGTTTTTAACTGTCACTTCTATCAAAACTTAATTTGCTATCCTCTTCAGGAGAAGGACAAATTGTATTTATTTGATCTCGAATACAAAGTCTCAAAACTAGAGCAAAGAAACTGGTGTGATTAAACTAAAAACATGCTACTTGTGAGGTCTCTGGTTACAATTGTCTTTGATTGGCTGCTTGACCTTTGGACGGAGCTCTCCTGAATTGGAGCCAAATACTGCAATGAGGGTTAGGAACTAACTTACTTGCTAAATGACGGGATTTTATGTTGGTACCTGATAAAAGTGAGAGCAAATAACGAGTGTTCAAGTATTTTACTAGAAGAATTTAATCCGCGATAAGAGTGACGGATCGCGGATGAAGCTCATACACCAAAGCCACCAGCCTCAAATAACAGAGTAAATTAAGCTAGACGAGGATCATAACAACGGATATACTTAAGAAATATAAAGTGATCTACAGATGTCATCATTCAATCAATTACGTTATATACCAAGTCGAATAATCGAAATATTTTACATATATCAAGCATACAATCATTATGACTAATCGACTGTAACTCCGGGTTGTTGCTCACGTAAGTAATATACAAACAAATATTAATTTGTGCCAGACCTCTAAAGAAACTATATTTGTAATTTACTTCTACAATACCAACTCAATCAGACTCGAAAAAGATTGATAATTCTACAGTTATGGAACCAAATACATGTATCAAATTTTCTGAGAAAGGCTTCTTTGGTTATATGTCTTGATGGGTGGATAATAAAGTTCATAGCGTCTCTGAAAGATTATTTGTTACTTTTACAATTGCAGAGGTGCTATTGTACACGATTTATATGTGGTATCAAATAATGACCACTGCTACTTTATACATAGAGAATTAGAAAATGGGAAGTCTATTGTTGTTATTATATGTATTATCCTCAGATCATTTGCATAGGTCAAATAAATGTATGGTGATATTATTGTAATGATTAGAGTACTCGACATTTTTTAAGCTTTTAGGTACATTTTGTTTTATTATGGTATTAAAAATATTATTATTTAACTAGCTTTCGACCACCCAAATTGGGAAGCACTGTAGTGGGTTGAATTACAAGCCTTGCACAGTGGGGAAACGGGTATCGGAACAGCAGTTTCCACTTGGACCAAAATACCAAAATACATTACCATGGAGAGAAAAGGTTACCATTTTATCGTCAGTTCATGATCTCTCTCCTAATAAAGCAAAAGATTTAGATATTACCTGGTCTGTACAATCATGAATGAGTTATTGCTGATTACGTATAGTCACTTAGAATTTAGTCAAAGAGATATTGTGGTTAAAACTACATTACTGTCGAATGCCTATCAATGAACTGGAAATGAGAAAGATAAGTAAGACGTAATAATTATGGGCAGAATCGAAGGAGTACTCACGATGTTAGTTCGACTTAGAACTATTTTTGCTTCTTCTTCCATGTGCTCGTGGTGAAATAGTCGCTATAAAGATGGGATGGGCGCAATATGCACACTTTCTTGTTTCTCTTTTCTATGTCATCAATGTATGTTCCATTTGCCGTCGTCTTGTGTCATCGGAATTACTTCTCGGTTTGTGTCAGGACTTTATTTGTTAGTGATAAAAATTCACACAATCGTACCCAGCGCCCGAGATTGTGTTTTTATCCTATCTGTGCTTACGCATTTGGAGCGGTGTGGAATAATAGCAGTGCGCGACTTTCGCTGCTTGGTCCGATTTTTTTGAACAAATTTGAATACCGTTGCGTTTGGAGATATGGTTCGAGGTTGTCGCGCGGTGTGTTAGCATTCACTTTGAAAAATTGTAGTAATTAACAGTTAATAACTAAATTTGTTAGTCAAATGCATCGATGTACAAAGGTGCCAAAACCTTATGACTAAATACCAAATTTGTGATAACATTACATGTTATGGAAAATCGAACTGGTCTGGACACAATTTTAAAGGGTCATTAATACTCTGTATATTATGTTCACCAATAATTGACGTACTGTAATTACGTTCGGCAAGGGTGGTTGTTATATCAAACAAGAGGCCTGGATCAATGGGTCACGTTCGACAAAAAAGCTCGTAGCCTTGTCGGCAGATCGCATAGTTCAAGGTCTTCGATACCCAGTGGAGCAGGTGGAATCAATTGTTATCTCTCTCTCTCTCTCTCTCTCTCTCTCTCTCTCTCTCTCTCTTCTCTCTCTCTCTCTTCTCTTCTCATCTCTGCTCTCTCTCTCTCTCTCTCTCTACTTAAAACCACATTATTCAGCGCACTTATCTTTTGTTTTTGTCTCTTACTACTGTATCATATCGTATATGTGATTCAAAAATTAAAAAGTTAAAAATGTGTAAAAAAAATAAAAAAGGTCGTTTAACACACTATCTGGCTATAACCTTTGTGCTAACATTAAGCTTTTCTTTAGGACTTGGACAAATAAATGAACAGGAACAGCCAGGTGATTTCGATGTCTCCCAAAGCCTTGTTTGCCGAAGCTCCGAGGGTAATGTAATCTTAAAGTTGTTATTTTACAGTTGCCATACTGAAATTAAATGTTTGGATCTTACATTTACTGTTATACTTGTGGTTGGCATAGGAGCTCAATACTTACTGTTTGGTCAGTTTCTTGGGAGAACCAGTGTCCACGTTAAGTGATGTTTGCGAACTGCTGGGATTGGGTTGCTTCTTGAGCTGGGCCAGCAATGTCTTGCCGTTCCTATTGGACGAGGCATTACGCTTCCAGCACCTACAAATCACAGCGTATTGATGTTAAATCCACAGGACCATCTCAAACACCTATAAGTAATTAAAACAAATTTCTACAGTTGTTTTAGCATGGTCTAGTGTGTGGGTGTGGTGTGTAACGTGTCCATGACTGTCTTATATAACACACACCTTGAGCCGGTTCCTGTGCTGGTGTGTGTGTGTGTGTTACGATGGTGCCGGGTGGGTGGGGGTGAGGTGGGATGGAAGACAGCCGGTGGGTGGAGGGTGGCTGTTGTGTCCCTTGTGGTGTGTGTGCATTGTGCCAAGGCCAGTACGTGTGTGTGGCCGTGAGTTGTGTGTGTGTGTGATCTATTTAAGGTTCGTGACCCGGTGGTGGTTAGTGGTAGATATTGCCATTCTATATTTGTACTCCTTGATAAGCTCCAAACCAATCACATCCATTGTTTGCAAGTGGTGTGGAGTGACACATGCGCGTGGGGTGTGGGGTAAGTTACCATTGACAATAAGCCAGGAAAGTTGCTACTATGTGTGTGTGTGTGGTAGAGGTGTGGTGGGTTAGTTGAGGGTAGGTTTTAAAGGTCCAATAGGTGGTCACACTTATTGAATTGAAAGTGTCTGTGTGTGGTCTGTTGGGTGTGTGTGGTCAGTGGCGGTGGATAGCTCGAGTGCGTACTAGGGTATGAACTTGAAGCGCCCGTAGTTATTGTCCATTATACTGGTTAGTATATACACACCTGAGCCGATCCTGAGCATTAGAGCCTTACACCGTTGGTGTTTTCTGCTACACCCAGTGGGACAGTTAACATTGGCCGTGTTATTTGTATTATCACTGGATTTGGCATTTTTAATCGGTTTAACCGTTACTCGGTCGGCAACAGTGTGTAATCGGTTTTGCATATTGTAATCGGTTAATAAAAAATAATAAATTAAAAACAAGTGGTACATTTGAGCATGGAATTATATTACCAATTTTCACATTCAATTTTCAAAAGCTCTGATTAGCGAACCATGTTCTGAGTTTCTCAGTATGTAATTAAGTTAATCTGGGAGGACAGCTCCTTAAAGGCGGACCGAGGTGGAAGACAGGTGCAATTACTGTGATTGAAGTTTCAGAGTCCGTGTGTTTCTTTAGTGGGTATAAAGGACAATTAGATTATTGGTTGAGTAGGTAAACTGTTTTGCTGTTTTCCCATTCTGATTTTCTTTTGAACATGCACCCTTACCTATTCTCCAGAAATAGTTGAGCTTTTTAAGGGTAAATTCGATTAATTAGTTCCTGAAATGGTGAAAGTCAAGATAAATTGGTTGAATCTGGAAAAAGAAGAGGTAGGTTTTGGACATTTCTCTTGAATTTCTTGTGCGATGTTTAGATCTTTTCTTTGTTTTCTCACACTTTATGCATTAATTGCTTCCTAATTCAACATAAGAAATTATTATTGGGTGTTGCATGTTGTATTTTCGTGCATATAACAGAGAACTAGGAAATTGAGCCATCAACTTATATCCTCATATGTATTATTGTGACAGGATTAAACCGGATTTAATCGGTCTGGTACGTGGTGCGAGTTGAACAATGGCAATTTTTGTATTCGATTTGCCATCCCTAATACACACTTGAAGTCCGAGTTATACACGGATGGCTGTTTATTCCTACACCAGTAGACAGTTAACATGGCCGTGTTTTGTCTATTACTGGTTATATTACAACTTGATAGCCAAGTTCTGTGCATAGAGCATTCACCGTGGCTGTTTTTCCGACACCCAGGAGGACCGTTAACATGGCCGTGTTAACACAACA
>CAJDSM010016248.1:18353-30509 GCA_903981925.1 Ostrea lurida
AATGGCAGGGCCAAGGTCATTCAGTTAAGTGATGTGGCCCATGGGTCTTTTGTAATAATTTGTGATATATCTCAGACTCTTTTTTAAGAGATGATGACATCACGTTTAATAGATAGCAGTAATCAATATAATGCAATATAATAAGATAGAAGATGGTGCAGTGAGTGGTTTTAGATAGCCTGATAATTCTCTGAGATCAATGCTTCCCCACATTCAGCGTGACTGCACATCATGATACAGATGATATCTATCACCAAAATTTACATTTGATTGAACACGACCTGATGTTATTGAGTTTGTTTAGTTGGTGTCTCAGCATTTAGTCTGTATTTATACCAGCACCGTGTTGGGAGTGTATTCACAATGGTATGTATGTTTTTATGCTATAGGGGCTCTGATGATGTACAGTCAATTATCGTAAATTGAATCAAATTAGTCATGCTTTACATATTAATGGTAATATATATATATAATCTTCTTTAAATTTATGTTTCACACTTAAAGGGATAGTATCACTCATTTTGGTGAATTTTTTTTCTTACCCTAAATCACCTTATTCCCTTCGAATATAATAAAAAAGATATATGAATGCCATTTTGCAACTTAGGAATGACTGGCTACAACAGGAATGACCTTATATATGTAAGCTTATCACTTGTCCGTGTTGTCGGACCGTTACTAGATACTTCCCTTTGATCAAATGCACTGCTTCTTGTAATGCTAAGTGCACTGCCTTTAATTCAGCCAATATGTGTTCTCTTTGGTATTCGGGAGGCCACATGCCCTTTGAGTTCCAATTCTCCAGATTGAGCTCCCCAACCGTATTCGATGCATCTGTTATTAAGTCAGTTGATAAGTGGGTCCTTGTAAAGGGACGCCTTTGAAAAAATTGTCTCGATTTCATCCACCACCTTAGATGTGGAACTAAAACTGGACGAATCATTATGATATGGGTAAGCGGATAACAATTTTGGCCTCCACAAAGCCAGTAGATACAACTGTAGAGGCGCAGTGTAATTCTGCCCAGTGGAACGAGCATAAATGCATGAAAGCATCAGACCTAGTAGTTTGAGTATAACTACAGCTTGTGCTTGTTTGCTGTGTAGTAGAGTCTGCACAATATCCATTATACTTTGAAACCTGGACTCGAAGGCCATTTTGCTATGCCTTTTTCCAGATTGAAAATGTTTCCCAGATACTCTTATATGTTTGGGTGGAATGGAGTGATTCTTCAGATTGACCAACAAACCCAGATTCCTGAACTAGTTGTAAAACAAAATCTCGCTGAAGGGACCAAAGAGTTGTTTCGTCCGTATTGGATCAACAACCAGTCGTCCAGGTACATGAAAATTTTGAATTGTCATCTTCCTAGATACGCTGCGAGTACTACTTTCTTTGTAAAGACTCTTGAGCAGACGAAGTTCCGGAACGGCAGCGTTGGAACTGATTAAACTCTGGCCTAGAAACTTGAATCTCAGAAATTTCTGATGAGCTATGTGTATTGGAACGTGGAAATAATTGCATCCGTCAGATCAGATTGAAATGGCAAAGTTCCCCTTCTTTCATTGCCTCTCATAATAGACTGAAGAGTCTCCATTTTGAAATGTTCGGGGCACTGATCATTTGGTTTTTAGAGTTTCAAAATTTCAAAAATTGTCCGAAGACCTCCTTGTTTCTTTGGCCACTACACAAAAAATTTGTGGCTGTAATTATCCTACGTCTGTTGAAGCTGATAGGTACAGGATCTATAAACATGCTTTTCTAATTAAAACATCTATTTCTTTTATAATAACATTGTTCGTGAATACCATGCCTTGTTACACGGGTTTCCTTCATATTTTACACCTGGTGGCCCAGAAATTGCTAACTTTAAAACCTTCCTTAGGGTTCTTAATACCACTGGTCTTCTGTGATCAGGTCCACTTCCTGTGAAAACCTGCCAGACGGCACCACCTGGAAAACTCGGGTATCATCTGAACGTTTACTTTCCGTGGAGCTGGAAACCCCCTTTGGGCCTCCAAAGGATTTTCCTGGGAAAAAGAATCTTTCTTTTACTTTCCTCCACGAAAAATATTCCTTGCCTGCTCTGAATTCAAGGAATCACTAGTCCTGTTCGATGTAGTCTTTAGCATTTTGCCAGAATTAGACGGTCGTTCAAAGAATCTGATTTTCTCTTTCATCATTTTCCATGGAGCTTTTGTCATCCTTTCGCTTATAAGAACTTGTCAAAATTTCTAGTGTAAACATTCTGTGTTTCTCTAGCATCGCGTAAATTTCTGCCGATTATGAAGAGAGTCAAAATACCTGCCCATGAATAAACTGGCCACCAAAAATGGGTAATTTAAGCAACTTCTTCTCTGTCGCTTTTACTGATGAATTCGACATTTTTCAGGAAAACCTTCCTGCGGCCCAAAGAACTGAGTTGGCTTATTCTCGCCGTCAAATTCCGACATGCTTCGAAACAGTTAATGAGAGCCTTACGACCCTCAACTCTATCATCTTCACACTCCGCCTTCATCTAAAAAAGGCAGCTATTCAAGTACCATATGAATTGCCCTGAATAACGTTCTTGGCAGAATTGTAACACGACGAAATGTCACTGTCTAATTTCCTTATGAAAAGGAAGAAACATGATTTTGATTTTCCAGTATTTTTTCTGGCCACTAAACCTTCTTCAATGTTATCATCTAGTTATGAGTGTACAAATAAAGCATCAAAATCCTCCTTCTTTACCATGAGGCTTTATCATCTTCTGCTACGAACCGACCTGTTCCTTTAATGAACCAGCAGTCGCTTCTTTCTCCACCGCCTTAATCATGTCAAGAAAAGTACCCTCGACAGGGCATTTTAACAAAAAAATTATTTTTGTCACTCTTGTCTCCTTTAATCAGAAGAAATAAATGATCTTCTCTGTCTCTGATCATCATCCTTCTCAGATAAAATGTTTAGTGTTTTTGCCATCTTAACACAAAGGAATTCCACTGCAGAGGATCAGAGGAATCTTGGTGCACCAAAGGTAACTTCAAACCTGGTGTATCTGCACACTATACTGACATCGTACCTCAAACGGATGCTACAGAATCTAGATCGTTCACAATCCTTGCAGGTGCATTTGATAGACAGCCGATCATCTACACTGGACGCAACGCTGACATTTGTTCATCATAAGGTTTAAACTTGTCAAAATGAGGTCGTCCCATAGGGCTGCCGGTTTGGAAAACAAGGCCAGGCACAATATTTCCTGCATATCCTTATCAGGAACAACTGACGTTTGTCTTTAATAAACTGTTCGAGTTGTTCTTTACTTGTTGTTGAATCAAATCCCCAAAGCTACCACCGTTAGGAGTCAGCGTTTCATCGTAACATTGGGGACATGATCTTTTCCAGGAACTGCCGCCTCCACAAACGGACCTTATGTCCTGCACCATTTGCCATTCCCGCCTACATCAGACGGATTGCGGCGTAGAATTAAGTTCCAAAGTTCTTCTGAAAACACTCTTTCAATCATCTTGTTGACTTTTTCCCGCCTTTCTTTCGTCCATAACTTAACATGTGATGCACGGGAAAGGCCTCATTACAAAGACGATGTTTGTTAACAACTCTCGTGATTATCTAGACATTCATCTTACCAGAACATTTGAAACAGTCCTTAAATCGCTTTCTCCATGATGAAAAACACAGAAATAACTGCCAAAATAATCGATCAAAAAGGTAAATTTTGCCACTGTATGAGGATCACATGGACTAATCGAAGATGGCGTCGAGAGAAAAAAACTGAAGAGTCATAGTAAAGGGGAATAACTGGAGTGTGTCTGTACTGCTATTTTCTTAAAAAATTAAGCTCGACGCATGTATGGGGAATTGAGGGATATTGCAAATAGTAAGGGAGGCAGGTAAGTGGAAATAAATTGAAATGAACAAGAACAGACTACAAATGGTATGAAATACGCCTGACAGCATTCTATTCAACATTGATAGCTAATACGAAAAAAAAAAAAAAAAAAAAAAAAAATTGCTGATTAAAATTAGACTGTTGAAACCCTTCAATTTTCAATAGTCTGCCTCGATTAAAATTGATCATACCGCAGAACAGGTTCCGCTCATCGGATCATGAGAAATGAACAATATATCCAGGCGATAATGTAATAATTGATATTACCAAATGAGAATATGATGAAGCTTTGAAGTCACTCTGTTGCTATAGAGTTGAGTGTAACTTTGCCATTAAAAAGATATCAAATATGAAAAATATAGATAAGATTAATTGCAAGACTGTGTTGTCTTTTATTTTCGCGGGATTATATCCGGATCGGACATATAAAAGAACATGAGTATTTACTAATGATTATGTACCATATACAGGAATGCCAAACTCCGCCCAAGGACGGTCCCAAAGCCCGGATGAAAAAGGAGGAGGGTTGGGCGTGGTGGCTAGCAGCCCCATCCTCGCTAAAAAAAAACCTACTGTACAGAAATGCAACGACAACACACCCAACAATTGCCTGACGGGAAGACTTCTCCTTTAGATGGGGCCGTGACGCGTGCCAGTGAAAGCCTCCGGGAGCCAGCGCATACCGACAAGTCTTCTTACGACCAAGGCCAAGACCAGGATAGGGACCGGAACATCAGAACCCTATATGAGACGGGAAAATTTAGCACCCAAGTGGCCAAGCGAGATTGAGAAGATACAACATCAAGGCTTCTCGGACTTTGCTGAGACCCGAATGGAATGGAAACGGGCCAGAGCAGACTTGTCTTCAGAGAAACCATTATCTACTTCTGGACATGAAGATATCGATCATGACCACACTCAATGAGTCGCACTTACTGTTTGACGCCAGAGGCCACGGGGGGCATTTGATGGCCTGGGGAACCTGTCTCACCAAGGATTGATGTCAGCCATATTCAACTCCAAAGGGCATGTCATTACAGTGCTATGCACCTGCCGAATTTAATCAGAAGAAGAAAAAAGAAGAATTTATTACAGTTCTCTGCAGTCTCTTCACAGGGACACCGCGAAGAGACACGAAAATTGTGATGGGCGACTTTAAATGCATAAAGTGAGAGGTGACAACGACAGACAGGAAACTCATCAATGGGCAAACATGGAGTAGGAACCTGCAAACAGAAACGGAGAGTTGTTCATAGACTTCTGTTCATTCAACGAACCTAGTTTAACATGGTACCATATACCTCAACAGGAAGAAATCCACAAGACCACCTGGACTTCACCAGATGGGGACACTGACAACCAGATAGACCCACTTTCACCATAGATCGCAAGTGGGAGTAAGGAGTGTGATAGACGCAGAGCTAGGCGCGGAGCCGACGCAGCCTCAGACCATCAGTGCTGGTGGCAAACATTGAAGACCAAGCTGTGTATCTTTTTGTGACTCTTCAAAGCAGACCACACCACAAGTCAAAATATACAGTTTTGAAAGATTAGCAATAAAAAGGAAGAGTTCACTGTGAAGTCAAAACAAGTTTGAGATGCTAACAGATCATGAGTGGAAGAGGACAGTTAGAGATCACTGGGCTGAGTTACAGATGACCTGGAAGACCGATTGCACAAGATTTCTTGGTGAGCGAGAGAGAGAGAGAGAGATAGAGAGAGAGAGAGAGAAGAGAGAGAAGAGAGAGAGAGAGAGAGAGAGGAGAGAGAGATGAGAGAGAGAGAGAGAGAGAGAGAGGAGAGAGAGAGAGAGAGAGAAGAGAGAGAGAGAGAGAGAGCAGGAGTGGATAAAACAAGAAAATGGGAAAAATAGAGATAGAGGAGAGGCTGAAACAGAAGATCAACAAATTGTCAAGGACCAAACAGAGAAAGACCAGCCTTAGAGCACAATACTGGGTGACGAACCTGGAAGTTTGAAGAGAAGTTTGCCAGAAACGACAAGAGAGCTTGTGCATGGTCTACGGAGGAAGCAGAACAGCAGAAAAGACAAAACAACATGAGAGACTATATTGAATAATAAACACGTTACCTATGTCAGGAAAGAACTTCAAACATCCAACAAACAAGGACGGAAGAACCCATCACAAGTGATGACAGAAAAAAGAACACGATGGGTGGACACTTTGAAGAGATCTAAACTGGCCACCACCACCAGTTTACTCCAGACATACCAGCAGCAGAGAACCCTCCTTTCATGTCAACATCAGCCCGCCAACCAAGCAGAGACACCAAAGCCATTAAAGTCCCTTGAAGAACGGTTAAGGCAGCAAGACTGACGCATTCCCCAGAATCTCTTCAAGGGCTGACGCAAAACAACAGCAGCACATTACGCTACATCCTCTCCTTACAGAAGATCTGGAGCAAAACAAGTGCTGCCGAACTGGAAGCTTTGGCTCACCTTGGTGAATTACCCAAGAAAGGTGACCTTCCCAGTGTGGCAACTGGCGGGGAAGTCATGCTGCTGTTCCATCCCCAGCCAAAGTGTTTGACCAGAATCATCCTGGAGAGACTTAAAAAGGCGCTAGACAAAAAGACTGAGATTCATAGCAGCAGGATTTAGGACAGGATAGATTCTGTACAGACCACATCGCCACCCTGGCATCATTCATCGAGCAGTCCATCGAATGGTAGTTTCGTTGATTACATGACCTTCAATTGACTTTGAGAAAGCCTTTCGACAGTGTTGAAGGGAAGACAATATGCGAAAGCTGATGGCAGTACAACGGCATCCCGTCTGAGGGCTCATCAACATCATCCAGCAGCTATACGAGGGCTCGTCCTGCCAGATCATCCATAACGGGAAGCTGACTAACCCCTTTCCAATGAGACCAGGAGCAAGGCTGGCATGCTGTTCACCGACAATCTTCTTAATCATTATAGGACTGGATAAATGAGCGAAAACAACAGAGGGCAGCAACATTACAGTGGACATTCACAAACAGCTGGAGGACCTGGGAAAATTTTCGGATGACAAAAACAACAACATTACAGGTCCACCGCTCACTCAAGCTCGCCGAAGTGGCCAAGGAAGACCGGCCTGAAGATAAACACAGATTGGCAGTAAAAATATTTATTTAGGGCGTGGTTTTGAATTTTTTTCTTACACAAGCCCCTGTGGAGTAAGTAACCCCTGTCGACCGGTCACGACCCGCCGATAAACCATTGTCTTGATCAGGTAAACCTACCACGCAAGTTTAATCCGTAGTTCATTTTTATCGTGGGTTTATTTCTTATGAAACACGTCAGAATTTACAAAATATGACTTTTCAAACCCTGAGATTCATGATATCGTGAATTTTAATAAAAGACGGTACAGAGACGAAATACCGACGTCAAAATATCTTTATGCTACAAGAAACAAGTGGCCTGTGGAAATCAATTCCCACCAAACAATCGGAACATCCACTCGGCCTTTTCCGGAGAAAGGGCGAGTGATTGTCGATTTGCCCCACCAACTGAAACTTTCGCCCAGTATCTAGGGCCTAGTTAGCAGTTAAATGACGCATGAAGAGTTTGATGGTTTGTACCTCTATTATACCCATCTTCATTCTGTATGATAATACTACATGTATGTTTTAACAACCTGTTCTCAATTCATTTAAAGAAAAAAGATAAAATTGAATACCAGATCGCTGCATCTTTACTGTTAATTAAAGTCGGGCTGTGGTGTAACAAAATCTCAATGTCATTATGAGAGAAATGTTTATTTCATATTCCAAACAAAATCTTTTAAAACTTACCTAGAGTGCTGTAAAAAGCAGCAGTTCATAATACAAAGTTTTCAAATTTACGATTGGCTAACACCATATAACCTAGATCTTGTGTTTTAGTGAAAATTTTCAGTGATTCAAACAGGTGTATCATCGATTGATGTGTTTTATCACAATACATTTTGAACGACCATCCTTAAAACAGATTAAATCTCGGTGAATCGAAGCAACCTTCAAACACAGGTACTGGTACTCAAACACAAAATAGAATAAAGGAAATAGATAATAAATATAACTAACTTGTATGAAAGGCGTCGTATATATGATTTAAAGAAGCACGAACTTGCTATACTCCCAAGTTATCTTGTCGATGTGATGCAGACGATTTACAGCTTTAATTTTGTTTATCTCCCTTCAACAGGTTCTGGGAACACGATCCCGATCCCCTGTAGCGAAGATCATCTAGCTAAAACGCGATCTTTTCCTCTCTAGCGAAAATAAATAAATAGTGCACTATATATTAGAGTGTTTTGTTGTTTTCTTACGAGAATATGGCAAAACCCCCGCTGCATTGCTCATTAATTACATATGTGCGATAAACAGTGGACATGACGAGAAAAAGCACATGAAGCCGTAGAGCTCGCCTCCAATGATTAGAAAATGTAAGTTAAATCATGACATGATTTGCAAATTGCTTGTTTAGACTCTTATTCAGACAGCTGGAAAATTGTAAAGGTCGCGCGACTATGCGGCCCACAATACATATCCTGCAATAAAATGCTTATAATAACTGCGTATACATCATTAACAAATTCCCAATATATGCTTGAGGTGTGCTACTGACTTGGCTCTGTGAGCGAAGACTCTAAAACATCTTGCAAAACAAATTAGCACTCTTATTTAACGCGGGAAAATATGACCAGTCGATGTGAAACAGTTGCATGTGACATCATAATTGTCAACATGAAACAGTTGCAATTGTGACATTGTAATTAGACTGGAATGTTGTTTTCTTTTCAAAATACAGCACATTTTATCAACAATCAGGCAGGAGCAGTTGACCAATCCTCTTCCAATGCCCTTGGGCTCATGTGGATTTTGTTCGGCAGGGTAAGTGGAATTTTATAATTAACCACTTGCCCGGGGCAAGTAACTTGAAAATCCAGTACAGTAAAAATAGAATAAAAATGTTCGTACATTCGGAAACTGAAATCGGAAGGTTTTATCATCATACAAATTGTCTTTCATTATTAAGCTACATGTATGTGAACCAGTTATAATACTGTCGTACCGAGGATTTTCTTACCCAATATTTTATAATACAGCAGGATTCAACCATTATTGGTAGACAAATTGCCAGCAATTAGGCTGACTTAAGAAATTTCAAAGCGCAAATAAATCTCATGATTAACTAGTTAAGTTCATGGGAGTTTCTAAAGTAGAGAGCAAAACTAAATGTCATTGAATGTTCACGAACTACGATTCTTAGTTTTATTTCGTAATTTTGTTAAGGGTACTTAAAGCAAGTAAAATCAACAGGCAAGTGATTTTGGTCATGCACTTGCATGCTTCTAAAAATCTATTTGTCAGCCCTGAAACAGCAAAACTACTAAGGTATAAGGTATTGAGAAAAGCTTGCTTGAATTAAAAACATTTGGTAGGTATTTCCAAATGCCTTATTTAATTTGTATCTTACAGAGTATGTTAAATGATGTATACCGCCAGTGAATTAGTCGCGTGACCTAAAACACCAATTTTTCAGCCATAGAGAGCAAATTTTAAAATACTGGACTTTACTACTGTTACATGTGTCTAAAATCATCTGGAGCGAAGCTGCGCGTTCGAGCCTCGCTATGAATAAGGTTTCGGGAAAGTACCACTGATATTAGTTGAATTCCAAACAAGCTTTCCAAAATTCGTGATGTTCTTAGCTCTGTTGTTGATTAATTGACCTTGTTATTGAAAAGTGAAAACAAAAATTTATTGCAGCTAAATATGTCGTCACCAGATGCCTTATTGCAAGATATATATCCTGTTATTACAAACCAGATGGACATTTGGTCATATTCCTCACTGGCACAAAGTATCAATTCATAATGTCTTATGGTTACTGCCAGTTTCTTAGGCTTTTTCTTCTCATCCTCCATACCATATTAAACTCCTGACATAAAGGGGGGGGGAGGTAGTATTTGAAGCACATTCAATAATGGAGAGCAGTGGAGACATTGTTTTTATCACAAACAAAATATTAGTTGTTTGATCTTGTGACCTTGACATGCTTTTAAAATGCTGCATCTAATCAATGTATCCTGAATTACTCAAGATATATTTTACTGAAAGAGCTTTATTTTTTTCATCCAATATGATGCATTGACCCTTGTGACCATTATGTCTTTAGCCAGAACAGCAAAGGTCACATAGTTCATATTGATGTTGAGGGCATTATTCGTGGTATGTGAATTATGTCTTCCCCCCACTTTGTTTGGGGGAAACCATTGTTTTTGGGCCTGTCCTAGCCGTTCTGTCCGTCACAAAGATTTGTCAGCGCAACTCCTCTGAAACTATTGATCCAATTTCTTAAGAAACATGATATCTGTAGCAAGGACATCATATGTAGGTTGTGATATTACAGGAAATTTTGAACCTCTAATTTTGTGTGGGAGTTATGCCCGTTTGAAACTCTAGAAATTTGTCTAAATTCCTCATGAACAACCTTGTCAGCCGCAACTCCTTGGAAACTACTGATTCGAATTTTAAGAACACTTGATACTATTACCAGGAAACTGAATCTTCTAATTTTTTGGGAATTATGCCCGTTTGAACTCATAATTTTGCCCAAATCCTCTGAATAAACCTTGTCAGCACAACTCCTTTGAAACTACTGATCTGATTTATGTAGGATTTTAACTTGATATGCAGCAAGGACACTCATAGTATTATAGTTGTGCATATTTACCAGGAAGATTGTGTCCCTAATATTTTGTGGGAGTGTATTGCCCGTTTGAACTTAGAAATTTGCACTGAAAATCCTCATGGAATAAACTTCGTCAGCGCAACTATATTTGAAATATTACTTGATCTGATTTGTAGGAACTTGATCATGGTATGCTTAGCAAGGCATCATATGTTAATCCCAGTTGACATGACAGTTCTGTCACATGTATGAGTTGTGCATATTTACCAGGAAATTTTGATCCCTTACTTTTTAGTGAGTTGTTTGCCTGTTTAGAAGAAATTTGTCTGTTAAATTCTTATAAATACCTGGCAGTGTAACTCCATTCTGATTTTAGGAACTTGATATGTAGCAAGACGTCATAATGCAGCTTGTGCAGTTTACCAGGAAGATTAATCCTGTTTCAAACTATAGAAATTTTTCAAAAGTTCGCTCAACAAACTCCTTTGAAACTACTCAACTGACAGGCAGGGGGGGGGGGGGGGGGGGGGCTGTAGGTTGAGACAGATGTTTTTGCCTCTCAAAAAACAAAACTTCATTTCGATCAGTTTTTAGTATTTGTCATGACTCATCCTTTGGGCTAAGTTGGGACACAGTATGAGGTAAATTACTTATCCTCGAAAACAATTGACTAAAACTTATATTTTTAAAAATCACAACTTTGAACAATGGCAGGCCAAAGCGTTCATTCAGTTTAAGTAATGTGAGCCCATGGGCCTTTGTAATAATTTTGTGATATATCTCAGACTCTTTTTTTTAAGAGATGATGACATCACGGTTTAATAGATAGCAGTAATCAATATAATGCAATATAATAAGATAGAGAGATGGTGCAGTGAGTGGTTTTAGATAGCCTGATAATTCTCCTGAGATCAATGCTCCCCACATTCAGCGTGGACTGCACATCATGATACAGATGATATCTATCACCAAAAATTTACTTTTGATTGAACACGACCTGTATGTTATTTGAGTTTGTTAGTTGGTTGTCTCAGCATTTAGTCTGTATTTATACCAGCACCGTGTTGGGAGTGTATTCACAATGGTATGTATGTTTTTATGCTATAGGGGCGCTGATGATGTTACAGTCAATTATCTGTAAATTGAATCAAATTAGTTCATGCTTTACATATTAATTGATATGTTATATATATATATATATAATCTTCTTTAAATTTATGTTTCACATTAAAGGGATAGTATCACTCATTTTTGTGAATTTTTTTTCTTCCCTAAATCACCTTATTCCCTTCAATATAATAAAAAAAGATATGATGAATGCCATTTTGCAACTTAGGAATGACTGGCTACAACAGGAATGACCTTTATATAATTTGTTTTTTGTCCAGGAAGCCAAAAATTAATAGACATAATTTTAAGATCAAAAAATTGTTTGGAAATATAATACAGATAAAATGCATAAAATTGTTATTTTTAACAGAAAATCACCTGTATGAATCATTTGGGCTCATTTTGAAAAAAAAACCACACAAACAAACAAACCAAAAAAACAAAACAAAAAATTCAATCTTTGGAATATC
>CAJDSM010016252.1:9745-27787 GCA_903981925.1 Ostrea lurida
AGAATACCAACCTATTGTTGGAAGATTGTACCTTCTGGCAAACGCGAAAGCTGATGGCTTGATAACAAACTTTATCTTTCTTTCTCTACAGAAAGAAAAATAATTGTGAGAGTATGAAGGATTCTTATTCTTCATAATGTATTTTATCAACTATTGATATAATAGTGTTCATACAAACTGATAACAAATTATAAATTTACAGACCCAACGTGTTTCCCAGAGAACAGGTAAGCGATATTCATATAATTTTTAGTCCTGAATAAACATGTTATTGTCTAAAGTGGTCATCGTAGTCAAATTTTAGGAGAAAGTGTCACATATTGTATTCTTTTACAAGCCTTTCTTCAACAACCACCCGAGGTATTACCCACGCTGTTCCACAACAGAATCGTACATCAGTACACACAACGAATACAGACAGCGGGGGAGCTGGTCCGGAGCTGGTCGCTCTTATTCTTCTCATCATTCCTGTAGCTGTAGTTGTGGTTATAGTTTTCTTACACAGAAGAGGGTATATCAAAAGATGGCGGCGACGCAGTAATTATATCAATTTTATCAGTGATATATTTTTAGATTGTATTTCAAGAATATTTTCTTATTCCTCTCTATAGTCAACAGAAGACGTCAACCTGAGAGTATCACCGTAGATTCCGCAATGATTTCACTTCCTGGTCGGATCTGTTTACGGATATAAAAATTGATTATTCAGAATTTGGTTTCTATCAGACATTTATTCTCTAAATTATCAAAATTGATAACATAGTAAAGAAATTAATACAATATGATATCTATTCCACCCTTACTACTAACAAAACTACTAACAGCTGTTAAAGAGTCACTTCAGAGATACTTTTCCTCTACATATTCCAAAAGTGGTGTCAATCAGATGTGGATTCTCAAAAACTCTAAAGAGCTTATAGAAAACTTCAAGTCACGAGATTTTTCTAAAATTGACTGCATCAAAACATATGATTTCTTCACACTTTATACAACAATTCCTCACGATAAATTAAAATCTAGGCTTTTTCAGATAATTGATAATTGCTTTTTGAACAAAAACGGCACCCGAAAATACAAGTTTCTGGTCATTGGGAAACAAGACACATATTTTGTCAGAAACGACTCTGATTGCCCACAAAAGTACTGAAGAAGATAATAAGAGCATGCTTGGGTTTTCTTATAGATAATATTATGTATCTTTGGAGACCATATGGTCTTCCAACAATATCGTTGGTATTACTGTGCGGGCAATAAATTGGCCCCTTATTGGCAGATCTTACTTATTTATATTCAGTACGAAGCAGAATATTTGTCAGAAACTGTTACGGGATAAAACAAAAACTTGCCGTGTCTTCCCTTTTATAGGCTGATACTAGACGTTGTCTTACAATTACAATCCTCATTTTTACATTATGTCACTTTGGATATTCCTGAGAACTTGAAATAAAAGGTACACAGAATCGTGACAGATGTGGCTTCATATTTGGATATTTTTACTTATAATTCGACGTCTAATGGCAGACTGACAACTACTTATATATTGATAACGTGATTGAACTTGACTTTGCAATTGTCCTTTCCTTTTTTGGTGTATCATGTTACACTAATCAACCTTTATGGTGGTGTATGTCTCACATGATATCGATACGACAAGGGCATGCCATGCGTATGACTGATTTTTTAAAAGCGAGGGCCAACTCCGGTTAAGCCAAAAAGTTGAATGTTGAGGGCTTATAACGAAGTCTTCGTTTAAAGTCTCCAGTTTTCGCAATTCTACGGTCGCTATAACGTGACCTTGTTTGCGATTACAAATTATCAACTAATCATATGTTTGACTGATTTGTGTTTCATACCCTTTTGTTAGAATGTCATTTTCATACTAGATTTGGACGACGGGTACCGCCGTTACTGATTGTTTCCACTACAGGCTTCAGGGGGGTGACCGGTACAGCAGAGGATGCTTACTTCCTCCATGGTCAAACCCTGATCCTGCTTCGCTTTTCGTCGGAAGTCCGTGTTGCCCTTACACTCGATTTTGTACTGTGTTTTTTGGTAACTATGATTACGTTTTATACTTTGTTTAACTTCGCCATTTTATATGTTCTGAGTGATCTTGACCTTTCCAAAATGATCTTTAGTTAACTGAGTATCATTTGCCTGAAAACCATTTGCCTGTTACTTATTTGTGGGATATATGATTATTACATGTACTAAAATAAGACATTTTTCCTTTATATATGATATAAATGCCTTGAGTGACCTTGACCTTTGAAAATGACTTTGGTCCAAAAGTACCCTGTCCCAAGGAATACTTATGATCAATTATTATTAATTTATGATGAAAGGTTTACGAAATGGGAAATTATATTTTTTTAAAAATTTGAAAAAGGAATACCGGTATTAATTCTGTTTTGAATGACTGTGGCCTTTCGAAAATGACCTTGAAAAAGCTTGGTTCACAAGCCCTTGTCTCATGGATTGGTTGTATATTGTTTTACGTGTCTCTTGAGAATATTTCACTCAAATGGAGACGATACCATTGCCGGTGAAGGCCTGTTCTCGGCGCTCATGGCCTTTAAGTAGAGAGGGATGCAAAGGCAAAGATAACGAACAGTGATCAATCTCGTGAGTCCCAAACATAATACAAAAACATTAGTTGGGCAAGCACGGGCCCCTGGACACACCGGAGGTGGAATCAGGTGTCTAGGAGGAGTAAACACCCCCTGGTGACCGGTCACACCCGCCGTGAGCTCATAGTCTTGATCAGGTAAACTGAACTCGGTGTGTGAAAAACGGCTTAAACATGGCTATGAACAGATCAGACAGCATTTGACTCTGGAGGTCATATTGGTAAACTAAATTGCTTATAACCACCAAAGAATTTACGAAATGCTGCCTTTAATTGACTGTTGAAACCCTGCAAACAACAACAATCTTTATCGTACCTCGAACGGGTCACCTGCTGTGACGCGGGACCTCGGCTTTTTTTGGGTCTCATCCGAAGGAACGCCCCATTTAGACGCCTCTTACGATCGATAAGCAAGGGGTACTGAGTACCTATTCTAAGACAGGGCCCTTGTCTTAAGGAACATTTACACCTTTCCACAGCGCATTCATTGTCCCAAGGAACATTTGTGATAAATTGTATCAATTTTTGATGAAAGGTGTAGGAGATAGCTCAGAAGGACGAACGGACGGACACGATGGTCTTTTCGGGGAGCATAAAAATATAAACATTTTTCGTCGTTACACCGGTCTACATATTCACCAAAATATCATCAGGTTCGTTTAACATGACGTGATAACGTTTGAGACGCGTGAATCACGTTTCTCACGCTGTTTACGTGGTTGATTGATTATTTGTTGTTTTTCGTCCCGTCGAGAATATTTCACTCATTGAGATGTCACCATTGCCGGTGAAGGGCTGCAAATTTAGACCTATGCTTAGTACTCATGGCTTTTAGCAGTGAGGGTTCTTTTTCGTGCTACACCTCAGTCTTGCATGCTGCGACACGGGACCTCCGTTTTTAAGGTCATATCCGAAAGACCCGTGATTCTCACTTCTAAATGCCGAGCTCTTGGCGAAGGAGCAATCACTACCTATTTTCACAGTCTAGACTGGAGCAATCATTACCTATTTTCACGTCTTGGGGTTTAACGCGGCCGGGTGCCGAGCACGTGGCTCGAACGCACGACCTCCCGATCACGAGGCGAGAGCTCTACCACTGAGCCACCGCGTGGTAGGGGTAAATCTAAGTAAATCAGAATTCGGGTTACTATATTATGGAAGCTGGTAGATGCCAGGGTATAGAATTAGCATTCATTAACTAGCGACCGCCATTTAATTAATGAGGCGACTGCCACTTATTATCTGGCGGCCGCCACTGAATAACATTGTTTTAAATTAACAGCACACAATAATGTTCTTAACTGTATAACCTGAACATAATACTAATCATTGGATGTGGAGGTTACAGGACTTGCAACTCTTTCATATTAAGAGAGAGAGAGAGAGAGACAGAGAGAGAGAAGCGGGCGTCCGCCATAAAGTCACCAGATAATAAGTGACGGTCGCTAGTTTCTATACCCAGGCACCTACCGGCTTCTCAGTACCACATGGAAACCAATAAGATAAGTTTTGATGCAAAGCATCAAATCGGGCCGCTAAAATTTTAAATATTCTGAATTATTCCATTTAGAGAACAAACATGCTCGAGACGGGCTGTCTTCGATAGTTACTCCACGCTGCCCTTCTACGTTGAAATCCTAAATCCGCCCATGCTTCTAGGCAAATTGCAGAGGCGAAGCTGAATGACTTCTAAACATAGTTCATGCCAAATATAATTATTTTGAATTCAAAAAGTGCAGTCCTAAATCAAACATGCATCTAAGTAAACAGAATGAAAAAGCATACTCCGGATCGCTGTCACATGATGATGGCGAATACCATTTCCTGGATTGACTGTACTGAATGCAAATCAGAATTTGCAGGTTGAGATTTACATTAAACACAAGTCAAAATATATTAAATCAAACTATTTGAAGCTGCAGCATATTCAAACCAAAATAATTTGTTTTGATTTATTCATTTATTCTAATCTATTATCTGGAAACCTCATAATGAATCGCTTCTACTTTTTACACAATGTCATTTCGGGGAGCACTTCGTATAAAAAATCGTGAATTCATAATATTCGTTGAATAATGGATAAAAATGTAAATGCATTGATTGCATATATTAATACTTTTATTGATGCATCTTTCTAAAATATTTTATTCAAAATGTTTACACATATTAAATCAAGTTTTCGAAACACTAAACCAAAGGCTCCCGCCCTCCCCCTTGCACAATCTGACTAAAGTACAGACCTATATTATATAACGATATCGTTATATAATATAGGTCTGTATTTTAGTCAGATTGCCCCATGCACAATCACAAATAGATCGGCCGCTCCTGCGGCCGATAATAAATTCTTGGTTTTCTTAAAATCTATTTTCGCCCTTAAAACTGAATAGTACAACCCACTTTGAGGGAACTAAAATTTAATGCGGAAATAAAACCCAATTGAAGTGTTATTGATAAAGTCGTTAAAATCTGTATGCTCAATTGGTTGTTACTTATTGTTGTTTCACGAAAGCAGGTTTTGGCCACTTGTATTAAATGATATATTGATATTTTGAACATCAAATATCTATTTGTATTTATGATCATGAGTGCACGTGAAAAATGATACTCAGAAATACTCTTCTACGTTAGTATCTCAAACAGCTGCCTCATTAAGAACGTTTGTCAGTGGGAAACGAGACAGTCCAACGAATGAAAATAAAACTCCTCTTCGGTGAATGTAATACATGTATTCATATTTTTAGGTTTTAAAAAAATCTAACTTGTAATGATAGTCATTTCCGCATGAACACGCTGCAGCTGTGAACTACTCCGTACTTGATACTATAATTAATAATTAAATAATTGGGATTCCAACAGGAAGAAGATACAAAGTAAATTAAAGAAATAAATTTTACTTTGGAAAACATAGGAGGGTATGGCCTGCACGCCGGTTCATGAATTAATGAAGCGCATTGAATTTACATTCTAGTTCCCCAGTAGCCACGCAAGGCTACTTTGCTTTGCTTTTGCCTGAGGAAGGTGAAAACACAATTCAATTGAATTAAAAAATTGCTTTTTTATGTAAATGACGTCATACACAATACCATAGAGTTGTATATACAAGAGAGAGAGAGAGAGAAAGAGACTAGCAATTAATCATTGGTGATATATTTGTTTGGTATGAACAGCCCAAAATTCTGATAAAATACTGATATTAATTAATTATTTATTGTTTTACGTCCCACCGAGAATATTTCACTCATATGGAGACGTCACCAATGCCGGTGAAGGGCTGCAAAATTTAGGCCTATGCTCGGCACTCAGGGCCTTTGTGCAGGGTGGGATCTCTAACGTGCCGCACCTGCTGTGACACGGGGCCTCGGTTTTTTTGGTCTCATCCGAATGACTGCCCCATTCAGTCCCCTCTTACGACACGCAAGGGGATGCTGAGGACCTATTCTAACCCGGATCCCCACGGGGCTAAAATACTTATAATAAACATGTGTAAATTGACACAAAGTAACACCCTGTCCTTAATAAAGTAGATAACAACCAACTAAAGGGCAGGAAGATGGGCAACAGTTGTAACAGGAAGAGAAAATGCAACCCTCCAGACCGGGATTCGAACCCCCTCCCTCCGGCCTCCCCGAAACCAGTTCGTATTCGGCTATCGGCGATTGAACCTGTCTGTCTGCCCTTAAATCCCACCTTGAAGACATCATCATCGGATCTTTCTCCCTCGGCAGACATTTTTACATGTCGGTTCAAGGGGCTGGTCTGCGGCACCAAATGATTATTTATTGTTTTACGTCCACCTCGAGAACAGAGACGTCACCATTGCCGGTTAAGGGCTGCAAAATTTAGGCCTATGCTCGGCACTTAGGGCCTTTAAGCAGGGAGGGTTCTTTTTCGTGCCACACCTGCTGTAACACGGGACCTCGGTTTTTCCGGTCTCATCCGAATGACCGCCCCATTCAGTCGCCTCTTACGACACGCAAGGTGATGCTTGTGGCTTATTCTAACCCGGACCCCACGGGTCGAAACGGGAGAGGATCATTCAAATGTAACAGAGCAGGCCAGGCTTGGAACCCGTGCCCCCTAAAACTCTAGTCAGGCGCTCTACCAATTGATCTATACGGCCATCGGGTTCCTAACCGGTCTATAGAACTACCCCTATGACATTTGTAGCTAACGCTTTTCATTAATGTTGTTGCAGTTCATAGCCCTGTGAATTTTCAAGAATGAAATTTATCCCTAAATCAAATATATATACAGCTGTACGAGTGTGAAATTGAGATCTTCACAACAATTTATATGCCGTTTAAAACATCCCTCTCACAGAAAGCTGGGTCCTAACTTTAAAGTAGCATAATCTGACAGTGTCTTTTGAAACTGTGATTTCTTTAAGGAAATCAAATAAATAAACGGTAAAAACGTGAACCATGAAATCTGCCCAGTCAAAATGTAAACAACAAGCGAGAAATAAGAATCGAAAGACGACGTGTCTACAACGTGGCAGTTCTATAAATGGAAAGAAGTGAAACGTCATAATCACGCGATCTCCTTATATGGAAGTAGAATTCAAAATCACGCTTAAAATGTTTGTAGTAAATAGCTTATATTCAACGTATTTCTGAACTGTAAATGCAAAAATATATTATTAGATATCACATGCATACTTATATGACAGTTTATTCTTAAATACGGTTATTATATTGTTAAACAAAGAGGAAAAGGTCATGTTATACATCGCAAAACAATAATACAGTACTGCGCATGCCTATATCTCAGGCGACTTTGTTGTTTTTCATAGGTTGGTAATATTATAAATAATTAGAAAACAAGTGTTTTGTTCTTGTGTATCTTTGTAATTACGCATGAAAGCATAACTTTATTAGATGTATAAATCTGAAAGATTTAATTTTTCCGTAAAAATACAGATTATGCTACTTTAAGCGACATCGCCATGAGTGTGCATTATGGTTGCTTTTATCTTAAATATTTCATTATCCATCTATTAATGACATCTACGTGTATAGCTAATTATGCACTTTTATTTAAATAGCTTATTTTGTTTCCAAATGAAAGAGATGTATGCTTAAAATTTTTTTTAATGAAATATATGTCTATACAATCATATGTCTAATGTATCGAAGCTATTTTGAACTATCGAACGTGCAACTCTACTTTTGTTTTCGGTAATGCACGCATTTCCAGAAAGTTGTGGACACAATCGAGCGTGGGCGGAGAAACTTAGCTCAGCAGCACGTGAGACAGAGTACAAAAACCCAAGGTAGCAGTTGACTGTTACAAATTACACATGATAAGAAAAAAAAAAGCAAAACAACAACTAAAGCTATGACAAAAACTACTTCAGATTATACATGTATCTTTTTCTGGGCATTCTGTTCACTTTATGGGGGCTTTCCTATATCTTAACACATCTTAACAATATTTGATATCGATGGTTACTCGCCCACCAGGCCCTTGATACGGTGCATACGTTCTTTATTGTATATACATGTAGTTATTTATTGCTCCTAAAGTAACCAATATTTTAAATTTATTTTGCATGTCTTTCAAACTACATGTAATGTACATACCCACTAACTTCATCAGGGGGTGAATGTAATCTAAATCTTTACAATATTCTGAGCTCCTGGCATCTACTCATTTTATCATTATCAGACCAAATTTAATCCAAAACTTTTTGATCAGTTTTTTATGATTCCAATATTGTCTATTTTATCCTTCTGCCCAAATTATGATCATTTAAGGGGACATATGGGGATTATTTGACTTTCTAGGATGCTATCCTTTGATTCGCGAGTTGCTTCACTTTGTTTATTTTCTATTGACTTTCTGGCATCAAATTAAAGAGACACAATGTGTACAGCTCATTTTTCATCAGGTGTTATTTGAAATACGTATCATTAAAATGATACAAATGATATCGATTCCGACTATATTGAACAATTTGAATGCATCAATTAGCTCTCGACTGCGCTATGAAGATTACAAGGACATGGAAGGTTTTTTTTTGGTTGGATTAATACCTTATAATTGCTTAATCATAAGAGGCAAGGATATTCCCTTTCTTGAGAAGCGAGTGTGGATTCTTTAAGGGGTATTTTTTTTTTATAAGTTTCTACATAACTGTTGTCATTCTTAATCACGTGATGTAAAATGTCGAGTCAGCTTGAAGAAACTTTTGAATTCCAGATAGACTCAATTTTTAAACATGTGACGTAACGTATTCATACAAAAGCAGTACTTACTAAATAGCCCTGCGTGCGTGTCTGACTCTCATGTCTCTTGGTTTATCAAACGGTCATAATGATCCCCACGTAAATTATATTTTGCGTATTATGAGTTGTATCTCGTTCTACTCTAGTCTCTTTTCTCTCATAATCTGTAAAAATTCTGGGTATATTCATTGTATGCATCGACATGCCGAAATATTTACCCTCTGTGCGCATGCGTTTACAGATCGAAAGGCGGAGAATTTCCAACTTTATAAATGTGTAATTTTCGCAAAGTTCATACATTCAAATTTGCAACAAAAATTGAGAAAGCTCTGGGGAAATTGTCATTACATGTATATGGTTTTTGCGCTAAATGAGCTGTAGTGTGTTAATCAGTATTACCCCGGTACGAGTGAATTTTCGCTTCATTAATTAAGTCGTCCTCGTGAATAATTACGTCACCCATAATGCGTGACGTAATTATTCTCAAGGATAACAATAAGTTATTTATGTATACGCTTTGTGGATAATTTCTAACGTGGATTACCTAGCTAAAAACGTTAAACGCGTAAGTCTTCAACCTACTTACGTAAACCCCTAGATGTACCAGAGGTGGGATCAGGTGCTTAGAAGGAGTAAGCATCCCTGTCGACCGGGCACACCCGCCGCGAGCCCTGAATCTTGATCAGTTAAACGGAGTAATTTGTAATTCACTTCCTCCAAAGTTTGAATACGGTCATCGTCGCAAACCACGGGTTATTGTTTCATTCTATTTCACAAACAAACGAAATAGAATGAAACAATACCCCGTGGTTTGCGACGATGGAATACGGTAATCAGTGGCGTAGCTTGCATGATGCTCGGATGCCCAAGCATCCTAGTTAAAATCAGTGTATAAAGAACAACCTCCCAGTATAAAACATGTCGGATAGTATTTGACCGAATGATATAGAATAAAATGCTTTAAAATGTCTCAGAACTCAGAACGCTGATTTTCCTGGGGTTCTTTTTAAATACAATTAGACTAAACTAATCAGTTGCTATGTACAGTGTATATGGAAATTAATAACTTTAAAAAATAAGTGCAACAATATGTGTTTCTGTTGAACGTGACATGAATACAATGGAATATTTAGGGAGTGCCAAAAGACTTTTGTAGTTACAGAGAATTGCTCTTAAAATATTGATTACATAACAGATTAAAGTTACCAAAATAAAGGATTCGAATTATGTCTCTCATTAATCCTAAAATATAATCTAAAACAAATATGTAAGAAAAATTGATTTTCACATATTCTATGTCTAGAAATAACACTTGTTAAAGACACGTATTTTTTGGATTACATGTAGTTTGACTGTAAATAGCGCAAATTTAAAATTTCTATGAAATAAGGGAGGTTTTTTTTTATGATATTCAAAGGTTGAAATAGATTATCCCTTCCTGTGTAACTCTATATATAGTTTTCCTCACTCAAAGAAATCATATGAGAATAAATTACATACCATATGGTAAAATAGAACTGATTTTACTTATGAATTTTTTGTCATTAATTTTGAAAAAAAAAGTCAATTTGTAGTAAGTGTCTTCGCAAGGGCTATATAAAAAGCGAATAACTTGATATCTATTATGAGACACATCAAGTGAAAGTCACTACACCTTTCATGATTTACACGCGCACAATGTTGTAGAGAATACTGAAACGATTCATCATGTACTGTTTTCTTTGTGTGATTCTTAGCTGCAGTATATTGTGTAGGTCCTACGCCATTATCTTAATAGTACACTAATACTTGTACATATAATACGATCGGAACAGCGCGTCATGCAAGTACTCTGCGAATAAAAGTTTTCCAATCTTTACCCTGTAATCTTTACAGCAGATTTACATAAAATAATCTGAGAAGATTACACCAGGCCTGAAAATCATAAACTAAGAATAGACTTAAGACTAAATTTCAAATCTCATTAACTTTTGAAATAGTTTGATAAACAGAAGAAATTTTCAGAATAAGTTTGTATTTTAACATTCCATAGATTTTACGATAAAAATGACGAAGTAACAATGTATCAAACGTAATCATAGTCCCAAAAGTAGTCGAATATTCTCATTTTATGGTCTTAAGGCCAGGAAATTAGCAAATTCAAACTTAATAATTGGATGATGTGCTTGTTTATGCACTTCTGATGAAGAAAACGCCTTTTTTTTCAACTATTTACATATGCACAAATGTACCAGGCTTCTTACACAAATCCCCGTTACTGTTGTAAATATCCAAATAAAAGCATTGGACTACCTTGCGAATTACAACAATGACATGCAGATTATAATCTTGCTTGTTTCTTATATTTCATTAATTTTTTTTTTATTGTTGTTTGAAAAAAAAAAATCATTTGCAAGTTTTAAGAAACATAATCAAAGATGACATCACAACACATAGCACGCCGAATTGTTCAGATACCTAACCAAATGTCAACATAGCTTAACATTCTTCCGTGTATACCAGTAGATCAAATATTGGCATTAGATGACACTGTACCTTACAGGTGTATAATCTGCTAACAAAGTCTGGCAAAGAAGCTAATGGACCCGTCCCCTGTAAATAGGCAATGGTTAGCTCGGCGACAACAGCGCCGCTGACGTGCTAATTTAGTGCCGTCAAACGCATGAATTGGATCGACTGAAGAAGTGGATGCATGACAACGCAGAGACTGTTAATTTTGGGAGGTGGGGTGGTGGGTATACTAGTATTTCTTGAACGATAAACGACACTGAAATGACCAAATAAAGCACCACTGGGTAAGAAAATCTGAAAGAAAAATATTAATGATTAAATACAATAAATAGTATAGAAACATTTTCATCTATGTGATGACCAGTAATCAGGGGGTCACAGCATGTTCAATATAAATACAGTTCTCTGTGTTATTCTGTGAGAAAACTGACTGAGATTTAGATGACATCCGAAAAATATAGAGTGGTAGGTGAGGATTGACGGAGAATTTTTCATATTATATTTCTGGTGGTCATACTTTTACATGCCTACACAGGTCATCTGTCTTCTGGGGGTTTTATTTTGACCGATTCACCCAGTCACGTGTTATACACTCAGACAAACGTCTATTGTGTTATTGACAGTCTGTCATACCCACAAAAAGAATCGGATTATTGCAAAGTCTTTACACATGGATGTGGGACAAATATACCACTGATGAATCGTGAATGTGTGCAAAAACAGATTTATCAATTTTATTTATGAACCTTAATTCTATATGTATTTCCTTACCCTTTCTCGGAATACATATTTATGTAAAACACGTATTTTCTAAAACGATTAGTTGAATGTTAGACAACTTTTTAAAAATACATTGCATGTTTTATTAATCCAGAATTAAAGGGCAATGATAACATTAAGTTGAGAAAATTAATCATTTTAACTTAATTCCACTTGACTGTTGGAATTACTGATCTAGACAAGCCAGTAGGATTGTTGTTTGAAATCCTGCGTACTAAACTTACTCTGAAAGTTTTATCCTGGAAATATATCAGGAAATGGTACATCCCAAGTACCAACTGTACAGTGTAGTAAATGGAAACTGCATTCGGAAGGAATGGGGAAGGACTACGGTTCTGGCACTTGCCACTCTGAAAATAGAAACCAGAATAAGATAGAAACATGTTTGTTTTGTCTACAGAAAAATTGTTAACGATGTAAATATGTAATATGCATTTGTATTTTGTCTTTAACAGTCATATAATGTGCATGTGATTTGAAAGAAACACCTCTACCTCTCTCTCTATCTATTTACATGTATCTTTCTTTCTTTATATTCGGTGGCGTCGTGTCATTGATCGTTTGCCATTTTGGTGCTTTATATTATAATATATAATATATATATATATATAGAGAGAGAGGGAGGGAGGAGAGAGAGGAGAGAGAGAGAGAGAGAGAGAGAGAGAGAGAGAGAAGGGGAGAGAGAGAGGGAAGCATATTGAACTGTTTTGCTTACAATGAAATTTACATGTACCAAGGAATATATCTTAATATGTTAATAAGGATGGAAACCCATTGCCATCTAGGATCAGTAACAATCTCTTAGAATTAATCAAAATGAGGAAATCGTGAATTTTTTAGATATACATGAATATATGAGCAAAGGGCTTTTATTTAAAATAAAAATACTCTTGTCTTAGTGTCGTGAGAGAGAGAGAGCAATATATACGGGTACGTATCTATGCATCCCATAAATATAAATGTGCGAAAAGGGAATACGTTCTTTGGATAGAGAGAGAGAGAGCAATATATACGGGTACGTATCTATGCATCCCATAAATATAAATGTGCGAAAAGGGAATACGTTCTTTGGATTTCACAAAGACCTATCATTTTTCCTAAATATTCAATCGAAAGAGATACAATGTATTTATGTTTCGACAAGAGGGAGAAAAATATATTATATAAAGACACATCGCTTTTCAGGAGAGGCAATTGAACTAGTGTACATGTAGAATTCTCTCTATCAAACATTATAACACATATTCTGTTGCAAGTAAAATCGGTAAGTTTCATGCATGGAGGTATCTCTTTTAGCAATTTAGTGCTTATATAATCATAATTATATTTAATGTGTATATCTCCTAAATTTCAAAACTGTACAAATTTGTTCATTTATATCACTACTTCAAGAAAAATAATGCCAGTACGTCTTCTTTAGAAAGTGAATTTTGACACTATTGTTACCCAATGTATTCAATTTAGAGCCTTTTCTTGGATGGCTCTGCCAAATGGCAAAAAATCCATCTTAAAACACAGAAATCCCGGTGAATATATTTCAAAATCCAGAGATCCATTTCCAAACCCAGAAATCCATCCAAGCCAGTACAGGGTTTAAACTTCGCACATGCCCACTCGCCATTTGCTAGTAAAATTTTGTGTGGGCTCCTAAATTTGGTGTCTCACTTGCCCACATGGCGAGTGATTTCTTTGAATAAGAATTGGTCTAATTGTATTGGGTTCAGTAAATTGACCAGACACATGGAAACCTTTATTCAACCACTCTAAATATTTCAATTAATTCAAACAGAATAAAGAAAAAAACCGCGTACAAAATGTAAAATGTAGGACTTTTTGCCCTTAATGCGATTCATTCACATATACATGTCTCATAATTTAGATATTTATTACTTGTATTAAATGTTTCATTAGATGTGGGCTAGCATGTTTTATTGTGGGCTCCAAGAAATGACATATCAGGAGCCCACGTGGCTCCTGGACATTTAAGTTAAGTTTAAACCCTGCAGTACGTAAACTATCTCGCACAATAAAAGGTAATATTCATCATCTAAGATTAACACCTCATATCGATTTTTTTAAATTTGCTTTAGGAGTTTTAAAATAGAGAGTATTGGAACCTTTGTATTCATATAATGTTTTTATTCATTTTCTATAAGAGATACACTTTTTGTTAGGAAAAATATTCTGTATATTCTGTATATTCGGTGGATTTTGTTGAATTAGGTTTCTTTTACGGAAAAGTAAACTCTTTTCTGTAATTTTTCTAGGTCTTCTAGAAATTATTACATGTATACAAGTTTGATTTTTTTTTTTTTTTTACAGAATACTGCAGTAGTTAAAATACTCTTTGAAATTAAAACAATTTCCACAATCTTCAACAAAATAAATGTTCAGATCTAGTTCTTTGCCCAAAAGGATTTTTTGTGAAATAAAGGATGTATTTGGATGTGACGTACACGCATTTCACAAACTCACTACATTCATGTCTTTGGTCTGTTCTTCAATAATGCAAAAAGCATGTAAAATACGCTCAAAATTTCACATACTACTTACACAGTTTAAAAATAAAAATTTATGAATGCATACTAATAAAAATTTGAAAGCCCCAAGAAACGGGTACATACATGTATCATACAATCTACATTGGTTGAAGCTAGTGAGAATTTAGTGTAGACGACTTTCACAGTAAGTGGTTTAAAATTTCAACGTGTAGGAGGAAATATTTAGAGATTGAAATGTGTCTTGGTACTGTAGAAGTAATTATTGACAGAAATAGTCATAAAGTTCAAATTTTGACGGAAATCAATAAGGAAAAACAAACTTTCAACGAGGAAAACGCTGTAACATTGCCCTTACACGAGAACATGATTGGAAACCGCGGAAGGCTAGCAGAAAACAGCTAAAACTGGATATTCAACACTTATTCCTTATGTTTTAATATGATACTGTTCAGTTCAATGATTTCCTTATGATATGATATGATATAATTTATCATGTATTAAAACCATATTTGGAATGCTTTTGCAGTGTGTTGTGAAAATACTTATTTTCTATAGAAATAAAAAAAAAATTACTGTGGAAGTTAGCTAGGCATTATGATTACATGCTCAGTATTTTGCATTATAGGTCATTGTACATTATGAATAGCTAATTTGAAATTCAATTGATGATGTGCTCAAATCAATTGATCTCAGTTGTGTCCTTTATGCGAGTAAATATTTATCGTGAATAAAGTATGATACTGACAGACACAGGAAAACTATCTAACCTTTTTGTTAAGTAAATGTTAAAAGTTAAGTAAAAATATCTATAGTTATAATGAATGACAAAATCATAAAGAAAACGTGGGTTCAATATTTAGTTACAATTGAATTTGACTTTGTCTGCACTTACTTCAACTTGTAGCTTATATTTTTAGATTTGACATCGTATTTTTGAAGTACGTTTGAAGCACAAAGATAAATTTCCCGAAAATAACACAGACTAAAATTATAGCACATTAATGGGAGTCGATCAGTGGTGCTTTTATAAAATCAAGTGACGTATGGAGAGAGAGAGAGAGAGAGAGAGAGAGAGAGAGAGAGAGAGAGAGAGAGAGAGAGAGAGAGAGAGAGAGAAGAGATAGGGGGCATATTTTTAAAAGATTTTTGAAATATATATGGGTATAAACTACGACGCTTCATTGTAACGTTTTAGAGCTTTTCATATGCATGTTGAAACCGCACCATCAGTTCAAGGTAATACTTGGCTCTGTTTGTTTCTATGTAAATATTACAAAAACAAACCCATGTTAACGAGTAAAAACTTGTCATTTATTCAAAATGACCAAAATAAATGCGAGTCCTAAAATTAAATACATAAATTGATGTATGCCGATCAATAAAGCGCAACAGTTCAAACCCTATGTCTGCACTTAAATTGTAATTTTATTTTTTTATCGTTTTTATTTATATACTATACTTATCAAAAGTTGTGTGCACAGTGTTCAACAACTGAAAAAATACATGTAACTATCATTACAATAGTTAGCAATAATCAAAAGTAAAAACATTGGAGATGCAAATATTATGCGATATCAACTGGACGGATTTTATATTTTTTTATCTAAGGAATGAAAGTAATATTTACTCGTTTTATCCGATATTATATTATAAGTTGGGGCTTTTTACGCATTGTAAACCGCGAAGCGGCGTGAAGAATGACAATAATTTAAATGAACTCCACTGTAATCAAATTGCGAGTTACAAGTAAAATTTAATTATTTGTGTTGTATCTTTTTTTTTCTTTGATTTGCAAATGTACATTGTTCATTTGTTACTGTTTTCCATGGAAGACTTTCAATTTCTTTCTGTCTCTAAATTTCTTTCTGTCTTCTGGACTATAACCCGTGGGGGTCCGGGTTAGAATAGGTCCCCAGCATCCCCTTTGCGTGTCGGTAAGAAGCGACTGAATTCGGATGAGACCGGAAAAAACGAGGTCCCGTGTCACAGCAGGTGTGGCACGATAAAGATCCCCCTGCTCAAAAGCCCTGAGTGCCGAGCACAGATCTAAATTTGCAGCCCTTCACCGGCAATTGGTGACGTCTCCATATGAGTGAAATATTCTCGAGTGGGACGTAAAACAATAAATAATCAATCAATCTGGACTATACATTTCATCTCAATGGTGATTGGTAAAAAATACCTGATGTGCAAATTTATAATATTTGCATTGGTTGAATGCTATTCTTTGCAAGGGAAGATTGCTGGTATTGTATAATTTACGAACATCTTAGCAATATTGAAAGTTTTCCAATTAAAAAAAAAGAAAAGAAAAGCAATATCGTCTAGAATTGCATGTTTTAAATTACGGCAAGCGAAGAAAGAACCTCGAGGCCTCTTTTCCAAACTAGAGAAGTTGTGATTGTTTTGTCTATTAGCTCATTGGTTTAATTACACCAGAAGTCCATATATGATTATTAAAATGGTATTGAACTCCCTTCCCAATTCAGTATGTGATTATGTGACGATCACTTAGCAACAGACGTACAGAGATACAGGATTCGACTCTCAAACCCGGCGTCTTTTACAGCACAAGCGGTGAATATAGGATATAGGAGAGGTCGTTCTAAGGAACTTGTGTCCACTCGTTTTGTCTTTAATATCGTGACTATAAGATTTGTTCTATGCAACCGGTGATTGTTTCTTCCCCCATTTCCGGTATTACAATTGAAAGTCAAAGGTTCTTGGAAACAGGCACAAAAAACCACAAACCCCCTTCTTT
The DNA here is from genome assembly GCA_903981925.1 of Ostrea lurida. Taxonomy (NCBI): domain Eukaryota; kingdom Metazoa; phylum Mollusca; class Bivalvia; order Ostreida; family Ostreidae; genus Ostrea; species Ostrea lurida. The sequence continues at coordinate 27,158 of CAJDSM010016252.1, forward strand.
GAGCGCCATGCATAAGTCAGACTTTAAGCACTTCACTTAAAGGCTCGTTGTCTTTGCATATAGGAGTGAAAGATTCTCAAATTATTGGGACGGAAACAACAAAGAGACAAATATAAATTTTGTCCAAGCCTGCCCCCGATGTTTCTGGAAGATTTGGGGGGATGAAGATGTCCCTTTTTCACTCAAATAGGTATTACATAAATAAAGCATGCATGAAAATACCGCAAGTGGTGGGAAAGGTCATTTTTAGGGATGCCATGATTACGAATCTACGACATTTTGATTGAAATGAGGGGGAATAACTCAGTTCCTCAGAATATCTGCACAAATCGTTGACGTTTAATTAAGAACATGATTCGGCTTAACCTTGGCCATAGAGCTATAATCCCAGGTTCTGCGGTTCTTTTCACAACACGTTTGTAATTTTTTTTTCTCAATTGTCTTTTCATAAAATGTCTCCGAGAAATCAATTTGTTTGCTGAAATTTATCCTCAAATGTGGGTTAATTCCAATTTTTTAAAATTAATTTAATTTTTGAAATAATCAATATGCAATTGCTATCATCTTTCTGTTGTTCTCAATATTCTGATATTATTATCATTCTGATATTATGGTGCTAAGGGTATTATT
>CAJDSM010016253.1:0-10830 GCA_903981925.1 Ostrea lurida
CGACATCAGATCAGAACAGGTGAAGGGCGACCGTTTTCACTGGTAAATCGAAGTGGTAAAACCAGCTAACAGTTCACACTACTCAACAATAACTTATTGTCCTTTATATGCGACGTAGAAAAACTGTTGCAGGGATACAACGTTAAAGTAATGATAGCACCTTTCTACACGCCTCGCCATCGGAAATGTTTCCAAATTATCTAATTGATACATGAAAAACTCGAACATGTCACTATTCAGAGCTTTTGGAATTGGATTGGGAAATTGCGTAAAATACGTTCGAATATACACACATTTTAAGGGCATACGCCAATGTACATTTTCCACAATTTTTTTTTCTATCTCCAAAATTGAAGACTTCCAATGATAATGATTAGAGTTAAGACAACACAAACATCATTCAATCTCTTCAGAATTATTTGGTGATGATGAAAATATAATTATACAACAACTGGCAGTGTTTTTGTAGTCTGTATACGTACAGGTGCATTGAATTTTGCATTTCTTCAAAGAGATGTAACTCAGAATTCAAGTGTGAATAATCGGTGCAAATTACATTCTTCATCAACTGTTATCTTTTCAAAACACAGGAATATAGCCTGATTTTTTCTCAAAGAATATCTAGGGTACTATGATTTATCAGTAAGAATATTCTAAAAAATATACAGAAAATGAACGTTGCGTATACCTTAAAAGGTTTTTTTTCATTAACCGATTACGGATTTTGCAACCGATTACCACTGTTCCGACCGAGTAACCGGTAACACGATTAAAAATTGCCATCCCTAAGTTTAGAATGAACATCATTCAAGAGGGCACGAAAGTGTTAGTTTATATAATTTTTTAGTTTTCTAATGACTAGTTTGATAATATACATTTATCACCCATGACAAATTAGTATTTACCTGATATATTTTGTATGAATATAATTGCATACAGAGATACAAGTAGTACAAGACATAAAATGTTTATGTATTTAAAACCTGGAACGTTGATAAATATGATGGTAAAGTCAAAGATAAGAAGAGTGATCAATCTCGTAATGGCCAAAAGAATATTAAAAAGGGTTCTAGGAAGAGTAAGCGTCCCCTTTCAACCGGTCACACCTGTCGTGAGCCCATTGTCTTGATCAGGTAAACGGGTAATTTATAGTCATCAATATATATGAAAAGACGGCATTTGACATACTGGCAAAATAAATCGTTATTTCGCGACAAATTACACCCCCACAACGACGACGAAAAAGAACAGAAAAGAAACCACCTTCTAGGTTATCAAATATGCCAAATATCCAATAAAAACATGAGTCATTTATGTTTGGCGTGTTTGTCATGGCCATTTAAAATTATAACAACCAAATGAAATTTTGTATGCGCCGATGAAACAGTTGGCAGCATATAAATTAAGCATAGAAGTACCATCTTCTTGGCCCAGGGGACCTGGAAAAAAACAGTGCCCCCAGAGCAGCAAACTATGCAAAAATTATGCCAAATGGGGCATGGACAAAGTAGATTGACCCATCGCCCACACACTGAATGGGCGGCAATTTTTGCAGCCCAGTGAATTTTTTCCAAATGAAGAGGAAGCACAAATGTGCGCCAAAGTCCAAAATGATATGGGGTACATGAAAGCACAAATGTGCCAAATCAAAACTGGTACCAAACAAGCAAATTACAAAGAGTAAATTAGAGTCATTTTGCAGCCCAGTACGCACCATTGGTGCCCTAAAGTCACAAATGTTAATAACACCGTTTCGAATTCACAAATTAAATAGGAGCAACAAACTAGTCCAAATCAAATTACAACTGGTACCAAACAAAAGCAAATCACCAATGGAAATTAGTGCAAATGACACTGCAAATTTCAGCACAAATTGCGCGAGCAGACAAATTAAATTGTTCATATATTTTAATGAAGTCCATATTGGCTTTTAAACCACTTCAGCGTATGATTGGAAGTTTCACAAAGAGAGATATTCAACAGACATCTAACTCCAATATGATGATGTGATGATAAATAACTGAAAATCATGTATCTGCCAAAATTTAATGTGAAAATGTGAGATTGACAAAATTTTATTATGTATGATTTGTTTGTATTATGCGTATAATGTGTTGAGTCCTTAAAGCAATACAAGCTGTACTGACGCATTTTTTCAACTACTCAAATATACACAAGTTAACACTACCGATATAATCAATATAACTAATATAATAATTAGATCTGGTGAAAATTGTCACAAAATAAACATTGCAATATGATTCTTGAATGAGCGTTACGCAATGACACGGGAACGACGATTGCCGAACATAATCGGGTTGCTGACGTCTAAGGTCACATATATATAGATTGAAGCCAACGTGAGTAAATATACATATCGTTTGTTTTGATAATATTGCATTGTGTCATGAATGACTAAAAGTGTTATATGTATAACAAAGTAATTTTACGTAAATATTCCACTCAAAATAAACTTTTGATTTATAATTTTCTCTTTGCAATTGGCATGTTAATCTGACACCGCGTGTAACACGTGTTTCTCTTCCGCGTTATTCCGAACTGGTGACCTCCGAGGTCACTGCGTCGGGATGACGAACAAGAATTAGTGACGGGATGCCAGTAATTCACGAATCGACATTTCTGCTAATTTGACGCGTTTACTGCTTCAAATCAACACCTGGTTCAATGAAATTAACATAATATGTCACTCTATTTGTTATTTTATTTTACAATATTTGCCGTCAGTTACTAGCTTGTATATGCTTTCAATAAAATTCAATTCAATTCAACTCTATTTAGAAATAAATGCTTGGATTTAAAAAATGAAGAATATGAAAAAGATCAGTCTTCATATAGTAATAAAGGATATTCAATGTTTGTTGTTGGGATAGAGAATTTATTTCACGAGTGAGCCAGTATTTTTGATATTTTAACGGTAGGAAGCCGAGAAATTAGTAAAAATAAAAATCCTGTCTCACGAGTGAAATAAATTCTCCATCTTACAACAACAAGCATTGAATTTTCTATTTATTACATTTTCTTCTTTATCACCAGAATTGGTGACGTCTCCATATGAGTGAATATTCCCGGTGGGACGTAAAACAATGTTCTAATGCAATTGTTTTGTAACACGTTTTTGATTGGATAATGCACTGAGATTTGAAGATGGTTTAAATGAGCGTTAACGAGATGGGGAGCTTTTCGATTGTGACGTCATAATGCCGTGACGCAAAAACATAACAAGAATGGGACGCTTTCGATTGTTGACGTCATAATGCTGTGACGCAAAAACATACGTCAAGCATAAATTATAACAAAATAGCAAAACAAATGTAAACATTAAGCAAAATTGCTTAGAATGGGAATAACTACCTTCTCATTTGTGATTTGCGACCGTTAATGCTGATTTAACGGTTGCAAACATCCGTTTTAACCGGCTCCGCTTACGTGTCGCCGGTAAAACTCAGTTTGCAACCGTTAAATCAGCATTAACGGTCGCAAATCACAAATGAAGAAGGTAGTTAATTCCCTAAAATATTCAATTTAATCTTTTAAACTGTCCCAGCCTAGCCCTGTTCATACTCATCAACTCGGATAAAAATTGCTAGCTAGGATTCGTATAATAAACATATCGCAAAGCGAGAAATCGCCATCTCGGTTATGATGTAATTATTGATCAGATCTAAAAACAACATCAAATACAGTGACATGTACTATGTAAGCACACGATTGACTTTTGGTCTTAGTTTTGAGTCGTTGCGATTCTAGGCCTGACATCACCTAAAAGATGTCATGTAGCAGGAGAAAACCTAAATAATCTACGGCTTTTTGTTGTATTATAGTTTTTAAACTACATATACAACTCACCATAACTATGGTAACATGCAACATTGTCGCTAATTCGGGAAACCCAACCAATTTGTAGATGTAAACAAATCACAAAATGTCGGTCGATATGACGTGACGTCATGTATTACGTGACGAGTATTTTATGTACCGAGTGGTGGATCCAACAATCCGCTAAAGTGAAAAATCAAATTATTTTGGGATATTCAATCAAGAATTCTAATGGCAATTGTTTGTAACGCGTATTTTGATCGGATAATGCACTGAGATTTGAGGTGGTTTTAAAAATGAGCGTTAACGAGATGGAAAGCTTTCGATTGTGACGTCATAATGCCGCGACGCCAAAAACATAACAAGTGGGAAGCTTTCGATTGTGACGTCATAATGTTGTGACGCAAAAAATCATAACGTCAAGCGTAGACATTTCATAACAACATTAGCAAAACAAATGTAAAATAAAGCAAAAAATTCATTAGAATGGGAATAACTACCTTCTCATTTGTGATTTGCGACCGTTAATGCTGATTTAACGGTTGCAAACATCCGTTTTTACCGGCTCCGCTTACGCGTCGCCAGTAAAACTCAGTTTGCAACTGTTAACGGTCGCAAATCACAAATGATAAGGTAGTTATTCCCTAAAACCATGAACATTTATTAAATATAACGTAAAATTAAGGTTATCATTAGCATTGCGGATAGATATTGCGGCAATTAACCGGAAATTGTTATTTTCCTCACTGTGAAAATAACACTTGTTTTTTTCCTCTGTGAAAAATAACAAAATTCTATTCAACGGCATCTTCGCAATGCCAAAGTGCCCGATTCGCTTATCTGTCATCTCCCCCCTTGGCAGATTTAGTCGCGACTGAATTGCCATCTAACGGACAATGCGAGTTATCGCTCTTGACGGAAACACTCGAGTGAACAATTGTATGGGTTTTTTTTTAAATTTAGGTGTACATACTTGTTACGAGCTTATATCACCTTTATTTTCAGGCGTAAATCGCGTATTAAAACTTGCCTTTCTCTCTTAACGATTCTACTTTGGTTTTTATGTATGCTCAATCTTTCCGATTTGTTCAGGTCTTATTCCAGCACATTCCACAGATACATCTTGCACTCTTCATCATTTGGATGCGACACATAAATCGATTAATCTCTAGTAACTATCAAAACTCGGAATCTTTCTCCACAAATTGTACTCTTTGTTCATGGGCAAAATACAGTGCAAAGCCACTTCAATGAAAAAAGGACTTCACTCATCCGAACAGGTTATGACATATTGCAATTTGATTGGGATCCTTGGAAGTCAAAGCACGATATTTTGAACGGATTAGAAACTCGACTAAATCTGCCAAGGGGAGAGATGACAGTAAGCGAATCGGACACTTGTCTTGCGAAAGCTGCTTCAACGGATATAATATTCAATATTTCACTGCTGAAAATGTCATACATGTAAATATAATTTATATGATTTCTGCAATTCCACTTACATAATCAATGATTATTTCCTTGCACAAAAATACTTCTTTGTTATATTCTGTTTTATTTGTTTTTATTTCAGCCCCCCAACCCCCCCCCCAACCCCCCACCCCAAGATAATGGGCGAATTAGTGGATGGTTAAAATGACACTGGATTAGATGAATTGCTAGAACATACCAGGACAGATTGTGAATGCTGCCTTTCTCTTCAAAATATGTTGATTGAAATACTGTATTAAATATTTTCTGAGCCGATAAAACATTGTTATCAATAAAATACATGTACAGTATCTCATGTTATATAAATCCAGATCAAGTAATGAAAATAAAATTTAATGCCACAAGTTTTCTTTTTCATACAGTTTAATGTAGATGTTGATGTACATGTATATATCTAATTGATATTTCTTCACACGTGAGAGTATTAAATTTGATCAGCATTTCAAGTCTGTTGTATCCAAGTTATTAAGATTATAAAGTAGATGCAGAGAGCCATGACTTAAAAATGGATCCTTCTGTATCATTATATAGACAGTCCCCAAATCTGGATGCAGGTGGTCTGGGTGAAGAACCAGTTTTCATTGCACTGCTGTTGAAGATTTAAACAATTATTCATATACATGTAAAATGTTCATACAGTGACAAAGAGGCGCTCAATTCTGATATGAAATTATTTTTGATATGAATTTTACTTTACTATTTAAAAAATGGGAGAGGGTGTTTTAAGTTTTTCAGAACTTGTGCCCGATCCTTTTGTTGTATAATTATAACAATAAATTTAAAAAGTCAACTGTATACACACATGTACACATATTTAAAATATTATCAATATTGATACATCACTGCTATTCATGAAGTACACGTATAAATGTAGCTTTCAATGTAGGAAACATATTCAAATGACACATTCTTAAAGGGTGGTGCTCAGTGATCTAGTACCATCAAGTGCTAACCTGTTTTTGTTGACAATTCTGACAGTTCTCTTTCCAGTGCAAGGAATATATGTCATGTTTTTGATTTATTCAGAAGGGACTTCAAATCTTGCATTAATGGTTGTTTGACATCTGATTTCAAGATATTCCCACATCTAACAATTTGTAGAATTCCTGATTTTCTATAATTGTGAGATTTTCAATAATAATAGTAATATTATTGCTTAGTAAACAAATATAACATAATTGTAAAAAGAAATACATATCTTTGATTCCATGATTCCGTCCGAACTAGCTTGAGCTTCATGCTCTTACTAGATTTGACTACGGGTAATCCCGTTTACTTTATTTCGACTACGGGCTCACGGCGGGTGTGACCGGTCAGCAGAGGATGCTTACTCCTCCATGGCACCTGATCCTACCTTCGCTTTGTCGGAGGTCCGTGTTGCCCAACACTCGATTTTGTATATGTTTTTTTGGATTATGATTACGTTTAACATGATATTACCTTCACCTATTTGTATGCTTTACAACAAATATAATATGCCTTTTTTACGTGAACTTGTAATCTTTGACAAGTTCTGATGAACAATGATTCAAAATGCTAAAATTTCTCTTCCTACTATGTACATGTATATTTCGTGTACAAGATCAAAAACGTTAGATCGCACATCTTGATGTGTGATTACGTCATGTTTGTTGATCTCCGAGAAACGAAATCTCGCGCGAAGTCTTGCCGGACACTATATGTCTAAAGTTGCTCCTTCACAGCTGTCAGTATCTGTCTTTGTACAGCTTGTATGTCTGATGCAAGTCAAAATTAGAATACGCAAGGTACTTGGATTTACGCAGCATTCTAGACTTTCAGGATGACGGAGTTTGATTAGATTACACCACCATGATCCAAGTACCTGCATATCTAATTTGACTTGCATCAGATGTTGCTAGTAACTTATATTACACGGAGTAGTAATAAGATCAAATAAAATGTAGCTTGTTTTCAATAGACGTGCATGGAAAAAAAAACCCTTATATAATACATAAGAATAATGGCTAACTTCATTGTTACTGCGACATGAAAAGTTAAAACGATATGCCCAGGCGTATTGACTTTACAGTATTTGGTTATAGACAAGTATTCTTTTAAAGCTTACTGGATATGTTATTTTTTCTCAGTTTATCCTTCATAATGTCTATTTCATCTTATCCGTCCTGAATAATTATTATTCAATTAGAGAATATATATAACACACTAGTTGATAACACAAGTTTATTGGTATTCAAATCATCCACAACATACAAAGACAATGTAAACACACTTGGTTTCAGATCATCTATCAATTATTTACAATTGCTTCTGCGCAGTTTATCTCACTTCGTGCACGTATTTGTATTAATATAAATTATAGGCATATAAATATATGTACAATACAACAGCACCACAAAGTTATCAAAAATCCCCAAAGCAAAGTCACGGTTGTCAAAATGTTGGTTCACGGAGGTTGAGTAACTACACAAACCTCTAAACACTCATCAAAAGTTATCAGACCATTACTTTACGTGTCAAAAACTTGTTTCTTCGTTCAGAGTAGAACATTGTGACCGTAACGCTCCCAACAGTCTGTGTTGCTCTACGTAAGGAGTCCCAGCTGATATCATCGCCTGAAAACGATTGTTTATTGCGAGGAGATCATCTCCTGCCACTCCATCTAAAGAGACACGTTCCAAAAATAATTCATCGTCACAGTATTTGATGATCACATCTTTTCTCTTCTTCCAAAAGACATCAAATGTGACAAGGACTGTTTCTCTGCAGCGTATTGAGAAACTGTCCCCGTGCTCTTCTATTTCTTCCTGTTGTAAGTCATGAGGCAATGCAAAATTTTCTATTTTGAAATGTTTACATATTTCAGTGAGCATATCTTTGCTTATACCTTCAATGTTTGTTTTTCCATTGTATAACATGAGAATTACGAGAGCAACAAAATGACGTACATGTACATTAGACTTCCAGATCCACGAGGAGGTGGATAAATCGGTGATTCGCTGAAACATTACATCATATGGGTTCTTGAAAAATTTGTAAACATTCTTTACATACAATACATTTTCAAAGAGGAGAGACGGTACTGTCATTTTCCCTATTTGACTACATGTACATTTGATGTAAGCCTCTCTGTATTTATGGATATCCCCTTCACTGTATTTTTTATCCCTGATCCAATCTATCCTACTTTGCATATGGCTGTCGAATATTGCTCTCCAGTCTTCTTCGGTATGAACGTCTCCATCTAGATCATAAATTTTATGTGGCAAAGAACTCCCCTTTAGAAAGGTTTGAACATTTTTTGAAACGGTGGCTGGGACACATATTAATGCTTTTGTTTTCCCCTGTCCATTTTTAACTACATTTTCGACATGTTTAAGTAAAGTATCAATGATATTTCTATTAAACCAACTTTTAATACATTCATCAATAATAAGGAAAGTCTCCCCATTCGTAGGTATTTCCTCCAACTCTTTTATGTCCTTAATGTGCCGAACATTTGCTGGAGTGGAAATGTTTTGACAAACAGACACAACAGTTTCGTAAGCGAGGGAAGTTTTTCCACTTCCGGGTAATCCAGTTATCACCACGACATTTCCCGATGACAGTGATTCTGCCATCCTCTCTATGGATGATACCTTCGCTGTATTCACGCGTATACGTCGTTCTGTGAAGAAAGATGAAACATTTCAACATTAATTTTATTATCTAATGTAGATATAGAAGTCTGAAATTCAACACAAACGAAATTTTATGAGATAATATGAACATTTGTGCAAGTGATGAATACATTTTAGCTGCAATATTTAATTCTTTTACTAATACAAAGGATTGCGGTTCTTCAAATTTCTATATGTTATCAAAAAGATATTATCATATAAACTCAAATCCATCATATATCTTGTTTGAAAACCAATAAAAAAAAATTCATCAACAGCGATTTGTTATCTAATGTTAGATCTAGGAAGAGGTGATTACTCTATATACACCCAATTATTCCCTAAGGTCCGAACATTCACTGACATTAGTTAGATCAAGATGTCGAACGTCCACACAAGGGAACAGTTACTTGGATGTGGCAGCAGCTACACGTTGCAACTCTCTGTCTGATACCAATACGCCTTTTTAAAAAAAATACTTTTGAAGATATAACTTAGATTTGCATATGGTTAGCATTATAAGTGGTTTCAATATGACTTTTCACATGAAATATTCAAGTGTGTATTCATTTCAAGTATTACATTTATATCATTGGATTATATGGCGTTGAAAGTTCTTGCAGCGCACGACAATTAATATACTGAAAGTAAATTAACATGTATGCACATGTAGTTAATGTAGAATGTACACATCACTGAAGAGACATAATTTGTCGAAATGCGCATCTGGTGCATAAAAATTGGTACCGTATATGATTTATATGTACATAGTTTTCCACCACTTGTTTTACACAATCTCGTATATTTCCATTTTTGTAAGTATTTGGATTTACATTTAAATACATATTCACGGTCAGTGATTAATCCCAAAAGTCCCAAATAGAATACAAAAAAGACTTGGGCTAACACGGACCCCTGGCAACCCTCAGCTGATGATAAATAAGGGTAATGAGGTCATCTGGCAGAAGGGGGTCGGAGTATGAAGAACCCAGATGCCAAGACTACGGTTGGACCAACGTTGGCTGTCTGGCTTTACGGTTTGGCGTTGTGCTAGACCAACTCGTTGTCCAAGCTACGTAAATGTCGATTTTCAGTTATGTGAATTGACGGTTGGGTAGCGACACAATGTATGGGCCAACGTATGCATAATTTTGTGAATTGACTGTTGGCGCACAATGTTGGACTTCACAACATTGGGCACAACGTTATGTATAATTTTGTGAATTGGACTGCGGCAATATGTGTGACCAACTATAATGGGCCAACGTAGCCATAATTTGTGAATTGATTATACGGCGGCGGCAATATGTTGGATAACCACACATGTGGCCAACATATGCATTAATTTTGTAATTGACTAGTTGGTGGCATAGGTAGGACCAACAATTGGGTCAACGTATTTCATAATTTTATTGATGGTTTGACGCAAAATCTTCGGGAAAGTTGGGTCTCCTTATCCAGCAGAATGCCAGTCTTATGGCTGATCAATGGGAGGCTTACCTTCTGTACATAATTTTTCATCGTAATGACTCCTTGCATCAATAGTCATTCTGGCAGTAGTGTTCAGATCTTAAGAAGTGCCATTCTATTCAAGATCATGTAAGTAATACAATTTAAATATTTATTGTAATGTCATGCATTTCTTTTATATTAATACATAGTGGTTTTATTTTTTGTACATTGACTATCAATATCACATTGTTCATCTTAATTGTTTTTGTACATGTTAGCATATTCTCACGCGTAAATCATCTGATAAATTTTATGTTGAAGTCAAATCTGCTGCGGTTTGTTTACCATATTTAACTTGGGGGGTTCTGCATTTCAATGTTTATCTTAATTATAAAACAATTCGGGTTCCTGT
>CAJDSM010016257.1:375-14277 GCA_903981925.1 Ostrea lurida
CCTAATAAGGCTAAAATGGGTGTAGGCCACAAGCCGCCCGCGCCCGACTACAAAGGATCGCGTAGTCCGCGATCGCTGCTCTTTTCAGCAAGGCAAAAGTCCCAAGCCCGAAACGGCAAATCACTACCATTCCGCTGCCACGTACGTCCAAAGGCTTCAAAGAGATCTTGGCCACTGTTTGGGTACTCAACCATTTCTAGCCCATTCCACCAAATGACCAGGGGATATTAATCCGGGGTGAATTCTCGCGGGGTGGATATTCTCCAGGAGGTCCCCAACTTACCTCCACGCGGATTCCCATCAAAGATCCTGCGCTGTCAAGACCCATAGGGGTCTCCTCCTGCCGTCCCACATGCCAGGGAACAATGTCCCTCAATAGTGCAGCGGCCGGAGCTCAAATTCGTTATAGAACCCCAACCAGGCGTAGACACTACAGCTATATTATGGCTTTGTGCAGAAATTTTGTCTAGATTCATGGGAAATGATGCCGTTCGCTAGTTTGATAAAATGTTGTTTGACTTAATGCTAAATTTTGGAATTTCTAATCACGAAAGTCAAATATTTTTTTGAAAAAAAATAACAAGGTACGTTTGTCAAACACTAATATGACGGACCTAATGCGGCGAAATCAACCAGCAAATCTGTACATGCCTTTATATGCCGATTATTGCGGAATTTTTAAATAAAGAAAATAAGTATGGAATGAAAACAGTCATTAAACGCCCATCATTTTTGTTCCTCTGTACCACATTTCTTGCGTCTAACAGACTCATTTTAATTGCAAAGCTTTTTTGTTTTTATTAAAAAATCCAATCTATATGGAAAAAGAAACTTAAAATAGCTAAAATATTCAGTCTTTCTGATATTATAATGTCAGAAGCTGCTTCGACCTTTTGAGCTGTTTTTTATGATATCCTATAAGCATAAAACTGAATATAGTTTAGAAAAGCGGCGAAACAAGCCATATATACACATTAACACCCCATTAACCATCTAACAATAATGCCTTCATGTGAAGAAATTGCCACATTTGCAATTCTACCAGGTAAATACAATTTGTAGGAAATTTTTGAATGATTTTCTCTTTATTATGAAACCTTAATTTGGATAATTACAAAAAAGATTTTATTTCTTTTAGGCCTGGGAAACCACTTACGGAGAAAATACATCAATAAATAGTGAGCTCTCCACGGCCCAGCCTTGAAGAAGTCCAGCGTGCGCTGTAAAGAATGTGGAACATTTGAGTGTTCGCGTTTTGACACCATTTAATACCTCTCCTCTCCCCGTCCAATGACGAACAGCTGTATACATCTTGAAGTCATAGGCATAAAGGTATACATTATGTTTGCCAACAGACGCAAGCAGTATGATTTATTTGCCATTTATATCTTTAAGATAGATGTAACATGAGCTTCGGTATCATCGCAACACTTAATCTTCGAATACCAACGGCTATGTAACCAAAGCCTGATTTAGAAGCTCCCAGCCACCTATTTTACTAAGTATCTTTACCCCTCAATATCTTCGAATCCATGAATATACTCGAATTTTTTACTCAAGTCCCATTAGAGTTCAGGATTAAGAGTTCAACGCCCTATACTCTTGCTACATAATTCCGAAAGATAACAGTACTGTATAATGATACGGATGAATTGCATTCGCGAATGAAGAGCTGTGATTACAGTGTTTATTGTCAAATATTAGAAATGAATTTGTATAGTAACAAAGATTGGCTAGCTGCAACAAAGATGAAGAAAATCTATTCATTGTGTGTAATGGTTACCCTGGCCTGCTACTGCCTACTATTTTTTGTATGTTGCCTACTCAAATTTGTATCTCCCAACACTTTACAACATCTCTACTGCTTTTCCTCCTCCTCCCGCCCGGCCCCCACCCGTTGTTTCGCGTTGCCCTTTGTCCGCTCCGGTCACCCCGTTTGTTTGCTTGTAGAGAGATGTGCTTAAAGGCTGCCGCAGCTAACAAATTTGATAACAACATACAAAACAATAGTACAGTACAGCAGGGTAACCATTAACAACAATGAATTAGATTTTCTTCATCTTTGCTGCCAGCCTAGAAATCTTGCTACCTAATTAAACAAATTCATCATATTTACAGATACATGTATCACTTCTCATGCGAAATGCGCAAAATCATGATATCAAATTATAGTTAATACCTGATTATAATGATAGTATGTAATACAAGATAACCTGACTGAATTATTATCACCTTTTTTAAGTGTAAGTGCAACTGATACAATTAGATGATAGTGTACAATAAGAACCTGATTAAAATTGTGTGAGTATGACAGAATACCTTTGAATTATACCGCGCTCCATTATAGAATTAATATCATTGCTAGACTTTCTTAATGTGGACTTGACGATAATTGAAAAAACTTGCGCATGGTATATTGCATGTGGAGGATAGTCCTGCTGAGATATTAATTGTGTAGGTGAGTGGTAAAAAAATATACTTGAGCAATATAACATTGGATAGAGTGATGCCCTGCGAATTAAGGCCTGCGAGCGGTCCTAGCAACTTTCTGTAGTGATCACTTAATATTTGACTGACTATAATGCACTGCTTGTGTAATCTAGTGAGATTAGCTATGTCATTATAATGAGTGTGTTTCGTATAGGATACCTAATGAGAGACATCCTGTTACATAGTACACTATCGATGATGTAAGATTAATATCAAATGGCACATACTGATTTAACAGATCGTTATGTACTTCGTCTGTACGTTTGACTAAACATAATACACTTATGATAGGATATATTGCCTACTTAATGACTTTCAGCGTAACACCATAGAATTATGACAGTATAGCAGCTGTCCATTTGTATAGTACGATAGGGAGCTACAAACTTTACATTGTATAGATAATACCTTATGATAGAAAGAGATGGCTATGATTAAATGGCGTCAAAACGAAAACACTCAAATGTCCAACATTCTTACAGCGCCACCTGGACTTCAGCGCCGTGCCTAATACGTGAGATGCACACTGATGAACATTTGACTATTATTGACGATATTACTCGCATACGATAAAGTGACTCTTGATGTACCCAAGGTTGCCTTCACGATGAGAGTGGAAACCACCAAAATAAAATCTTTTTTTGCTAATTGGTAGTCATCCCTCAAAATTAAATATTGTACTATGCATGTAATAATAAAGAATAACCTCGAATTCATAAAATTTCACTGACAAATTGCTAATTATTACCTGGCCCCTAGATGCAATAGCGTGACACCACAACCTCAATTACATATTGTTCTCACATGAAGCTATTATTGTAAGAGCGTAATGCGCTGTATTTATATAGGTCGTTAATACGAACTTACATTGTTATAGCTTATAGTACCTTATTATATTGTATATATATGGCTTAGTTACGCGCCCGTATTTTTATAACCTCGATGACAGAACCCTTGTATAGAATACATGTTAAACACAGCCTGCCTGATTATATACGTATAGAGTACATAGTCACTAACTGATTTCATTGTGTAATAGACGAATCACATCACAAAAGCGTCGCCAATATATCCACTTTCTGATGCTAGATTTAGTATATCGAAATACCTAAGATATCATAGAATTGCATTAATATGTTAATATCTTTCTTGAGATCTAATTTATTAATTATTTAGTCTGTTAAAATTTGCCACTGAATGCAATTGGTATTGTGTGGGTTATTTATTAATATTAAAAGAAACTGAAATAAAACTTAAATAGCACTATGAGCATGAGTCTGATATCAAGCGCTATGAGTAATAGAATGATTGGAACCTACACTTGATTAGTAATCAATAATGAATGATGGTATACGATGTTTAATACTATGACTGGTTTACTCATCTATATTGGATACTTTTTATGTTTCAATACCTGTTTTATTTAAATATATGATTCGTATACGCCCCACTAGTGAATCATGGAGCCCCTGCATAATATACAATTGCATGCAATAAACCTAATTTCAGCTGGTTTGTAAATTACCCTCGCATTTATATGCTCTCGTTATCAATGTAGTAATTGCGAACCAAATACGCTACCTTGTCATGTTTTATTTATCAAAAAAAATAATTGGACTTATGTGATAGTAGTAAAATATTCCCCTGATAATTTACAATTATAGCTCATATGAACATTCAATATGTAATTCGAAATCTACGACCATCATACCTTGTCCATAATACCTAGAGTATGTACAAAATAATGTCTCATCAAACCTGTAATACCATTATATGTCATAAGATGATACTTGTAACTATATGTAACCTGTGTCATTTACCCGAAGCATTGGTTGGGCCTAGCGAGTGCATCTTTAGAATATACCTGATTGAGTACCTCTATTCTCGGACCGCTGCTATAGGATAAACTTTATCTGGTTAATACACGTGCATGCATTTGTTCTATAGTTGTACATAGGCCCCATGATGGTAGCCGCCGTATCCCATGTATAGTGTGAGGATACGCATGACCATTATCATTTGCTACTAGGGTACTGTTGACAGACGACCCTCCTAGACAGTCTTAGATTTTGGGATTATAATTGTATAGTGTCCCGGACGCTGGATCAAAGTAGAGGTTGCAACATCCCGGATAATATATGCCACCGACCGCTGAGATAATATCCACCTGTCCGGAAGAAAATAATATTTCCTGCACATCGAGCTCAATTGTTGTGGAATGCCCGTGACTAGTGTATAAGATACCATGAGGATTGTAATAGTACTGTATCCGATGTGTAATACAGCCACAAATGAGATCTCATGTTAGAAGATCTGCTTCGACTCATATCAGGTTGTTAAGGTACCTGATTATATCAGCCCTTGAATTATAGCCCGTATGCATTGCGCGTAATATCGCTTAAGGCAATCATTTTTACCCTATTGCTGTGACGTCGATCCGTGTAACAACTTACCCCGACTGTTCCTATTGCCTTAGTATATTCTGGTGGTAGTGGCGTTTGGATACGCCCTAGCAATAATTGCCCGATATTACTTTATTTAGCGTTATGTTACTGTAATCATGTCGATCAAGATAAAATATGAATCGCTGATTTACTTTGCTATCTATTGATTGTTTCAATAGTAGTAATGGCGAATACAGGCTGAAGGATCCTATGAAGTTGCTGTAGTTAATACCGATTATATTGTATAGTATAATAACTGACCTACCATTATGCGACTGTTAGTTATGGTAAACAGTAACCAACCCGACATGATTATATTATTCATGTGCTATAGTATAGACAGTCTAAAATCTGCCTTAAATTCAACATCTGTGTAGTTAATACCTGATTATGATGTGAGCTCGTAATAAATGATGCATACTATCTGTGTATTATTGTATTTATGGAGACCAAATAATAGATCAGCCCACAGTATATCGAATCGAAAAAGTAATGCTATCTATTAACTGAGTATACTGAAGATAAGCAGCGTAACTTTGAATACTCCGCCATGTCTGTATGTATATATTGCTGTATCTAGTATAATGTATTAACTTTGTTGCATAACTCGCCGTACATTTCGTAATAAGTAAATGATTTGTAGACTAGCCCCTGATTACATTTGTGATTACCTGATTTATAATCACGTGATCGCGAGTCCACAGATAACAGTAGCGTACATGTCCGTAACATCCTAATTTAGTTCCAAAGTGTCGAAAACAAATAATTTTTGAGAGTGGTGCCTATTACAACCCACTGGCTATTATAGTATAGCCTACATTGCTATTTACCACATCGCCGACCTAAAGTGTACGTGATCCAACTGTACGAGTTCATCTAAGCGTAATAACTGATTACACCCGCCTTGAAGCTACTCAGAGCTTTTGAGTAACGGTAGCTGGTACACCATCAACTTTTCCTTATTTTGGTAAGAATAGGTGGGAATGTATAGAAGGTAGTCACATATAATACCTTGGCAGTGTCCGAGCTACTTGACTCCATTGTACGATGTAATAAGCACTGATGACAATGTCACTAAATAGATGTATACTGCCTTTTTTTTCTTTGTCTCACTCTTCCCATTTTTTTCAATATGAATTGTATTATCATACCCGATTACAAATGATATAAGACCAAACCTTGCCATACGTATTTGTTTCAAACACTCCTGTACTTACCCAATAGGAGTTGTGTATAGGTTACGTACAGTTCCCTGATTCACGGTCCTTATATGTGCGCAGTTCTGCTAAACACCTCTATAGAAGTGGAGGCTTACCATTTGTATAGCCGTAATACCATTGCCGATGAGCCAATCTGTAGTAGTTAAATAACCTTGATCTGGTGATATATATAGCGTAATACCTGATGACATTGCCCAGGGTTGACAGACTCTGATTAATGGCTGACCCCTCTTTCAGTCGATCTCCCGTAGCGCCCGTCGAGTCCGCCCTCTCACTTCCTGCCAGGTCCACCAGGTTAATATCACTACTCCTCGTGTTACTCTCACCCTATTCATTTCTGATGACCTGTTATGATTGACGAAAAATTCAAATTCAGTGGTGTGCTTTTCACATGAAATTTACTGATTTAGTTTTGCCATTATATTCTAAAATTAAAACTATCTATTGCAATTGTGGTCATGATCTGGCTTAATGGGGGTCTTTGTTTCATACAGTGGTGAATATACACTACATAAGGATGCTTGAAAACTAATTTTACAGATTTATCCTAAATACTCGTATGAATGTTACAAAGGCAGCTTTATTAATTACATTTAGAAGTCTTGTGAAGATTCCTAATCTGCTACTGCATTTCGGTACCCCCATACACACTCTGTAAATGAGAGTTGTTTTTAAAACTGTGCGAGAGTTACCTGCCATTGTATAACATCATATAAGATGATTTTACAATAAGTGCAAACTCTCTGTAAGTGACATCAAAGAGTGAGCCAAAAAGAGGCTACATAGCAATTAAATTAAGTATCAGTTTGATCAGTGATAGAAATGAAATTTAATAGAAACAGAAAACCCCAAACAGAGATGGTGGACAGACAAATGGACATACAAATGGACAGATGGATGGATCGACATACAGATGTAGCTTTACCATTGTCTTAAAAGATGGACATATAAAAAAAAACCTAACAACAAAGATTTCAAAAGTTTAAAACTCTGACTGTATAGTCATGTCCTTGTTCGTTAAGAGTCACAGCTTGATCAACCTTGAATCTTTGTTGATATCTAAAGACGCTTTCATGTACGTTTTGGCATTGTTAATTTCTCATTAGTGGGTATTGTGAAGAATATCTCCTACACCCCTCACTATTTTCTAATTATCTCTCTTAAAGTCTTTGTAAGGAAATGCTATCTTACATTTGGACAAATTTAAATCCCTTTATCATCGTTGGGTGATTTAATTTAAATTAAATTGTAGTATGTATATGGGAAAAAATGTCCCAGTCACGAAAATTTAAAAAAAATCTTGAAATATATTAGGCCTATTGACCATTCTCAAAATTGATTTGTTTGCACCTCATAATTAAAAAAAACCCAGATATTTATTTACATATATTGTATATCCATATTATTTATCCCTGATTGGAAATAGGAATGAGTTTTCAAAATTTTCCTTCATAGATAAAAATTTTGCAGATGCAAGTGTACATGTCATTTAACATATGTAAGTGATAGTATCTATGTCTGAAATTGAATAATATAATTATTATCTATGCAAATTACAAATTCATGANGTATTATGCGGAACAAATATATGTTCACAGAACAACGATTTTTTACTAAAAGATTTTTCATTTTTGATGTTAAACATTGAAGATATAACTCATTTAAAGTCTATATTCAAATTTTAAACCTTTTGAAAGCAAGGATTAGAGCGATTCTTTGTGATGTAAACAAAGACTCGAGTCATTTTATCACTGGATACAACGCTACATTTGGGGTGGCGGTTATGCGCAACATTGTGTGTCGGGTCTGCAGCAGGAAAAAGACAAACAAGTAAAGTAAACATGAACATTTTCTCATATACTCATGAGTTAGTCCAGGAAATTATTATTTGCAGATCGAGACATCGCCTGATTTCTGCACAAGGACAGCCACCCGAAATGTAGCATTATAACCAGTGTTTATATTTGAATTGCTAATTTCGTAAGTTAATGCATTCTGATGCTGCACTGTGTCACAACTTTGAACTTTATACACATTAGACAAGACATTTTAATAATAAAACTTGAAAAACAAAATTTTGGAGAAAAATCATGAGTCAGTCCCTTTAATTGCCACATGCATCTATTTACATAAGCATGTCTTTGTCATTTTCTTACAAATTAAAGATGTGCGATCTACACTGACAAGATTGGATGCAATACCAGTACCTAGCTATTTTATAGTGGAATCATGAACATAGACCCTGTAGAAAATCAATGTATAGATTTACATACAGAGAGAAAATCCGGACAAGCTTTGATCTCTGCATGGTGAAAGAAAACGAATACTGCAAAACATGCTTATAATGAATATACTTTTAACGAACATGCTTATTAAAAATAGATCAAACTCTGAGTCACTTTTTCTGCAAAGCAATATTTATTCCCTCATCAGAGGAAAATAACAAGTTTGGTGATATTGAACATTTTTTGGCTGGCCCTGGAGCCATAAACAGAAAATTTTCTTCAATTTCTTCCTCTTTCCTTCACACATAATGAAACATCATTCCCAACCCAAAGTTCCATAGCCATGCGCTACAAGCAACCCGGAGCTGTGTAACATGCCCCCTGGTGAGAAAAAGCCGCAAGTCTAAGTGTAAATGACAATCAAGTATCAGCAATGGAAGACATTTTTTTTTTACAGTAATGGACCAATTTTACTAAATTAGGGTGTTTTTTAAATACAGTTGAACTTTGGTATCTTGAACATTGATATCTCGAATACCATGGCTATGTCAAAATGATTCAGAGTCCCAGACACCTATTTTCTAACTAATTTACCAATCCACAGATATTTTGAAGTTTTTTCTCAGTCCCATCCAGTTTGAGATAACAAGGTTTGACTGTATTAGAAGTGTTTCAAAATTTTTAAGTATTTGGTAATAATAAAAATATCTCTGAATAAAAACAAAAAAAAGTTGAAGACTGTGGCCCAGAGCCCTCAATTAAACCATGTGGAAATACTGGAGAAATGGTCTCAGAATATACATGACCCCTCAAAACATTGGACTTTAATTTTGTCATAATCATGGTACGTTTGATCAATATTTCAAATGAAAGAATTAAAGCACTTCCATACGAAACCTACAATGAAAGTCACTGACACGTCTATAACCTCTTAATCATAGTGAATTATAATCAAACAAAGATCGCATTTGTCCAAATGACCAATATGCACTGGTTAACCCCAAAGGCCGAATTTTATTTCACTAACTTTATGGACATTCGGATTTGAAAGAGAATTCCTGTGATTCAGTTAAAAAACCAACACACTATAAAATGTGAACAGGAAAGGGATTTAAAGGCTCCTCTTATCTGATCGAGCTAGGTCATATCATTTTATCCTCCTCTACTGATCAGATACCCGATAAACCCTGAAAAAATAAACTCCACGAAGAAATTAAAAATTTGGAGAAATGTCGAATTTATCTGTCCCATCCCGATATACCGGCCAGAACCTTAATTGCTAAAAGATTTTAAATCTATTTAGGAATACTTTAAGGCAACAATGTTGCTCTGTAAATTGAATTATGAAATTCTCATTTTAATAATCAATATGAAAGTATATAGTATACATCTTTCATACTCCATGATTTAAAAATTGGACAATGAATCAAGCATTTAACTGGTTCCAGTGTCTCGTGGACACAGCTATAACTCAGTTCTTAATGGCAAACCTGCGCAATGTATCAAAGATCGATCTTTCTTATACAAACATCAATATCAGGAATTTGGCCCATAATTCTCCCATTTCCGAGACATATTATCAGGGCATTTCAGACTTCAATACTACGTTGGATAATTACTTTGGATGATTTAAACATTTATAACTTTTTATGGGAACTAACCTGGTGACAGATAAATATGCATTTAACACCAACGATTTTTCGACAGGTTTTCTTAGGCTAGATATGTAAATGCAATAAAAATAATAAATTGATTGCCTTTTGCATAACTTAAGTATCAATATTCTGGAAAGTACATTTTTTAGTGTTAAAATTCTTAACCCTGGACTCCTTGTACATATATCTTAAATCAATTGAAAGAAGACTTTGGGTAAAATGATCTTGAATGACAATTTCATAAATTTTGATGGGCAACTACATGTAACTGATTCATTTTACCGGGTTACCGGGGTATGAATATTCTTTTTAAAAAAACTGAAGAAAAAAAAATTCTCTACTTTTAAAAGACAATTCCAAAGACTTGAATCCTCCCCCTCCCCCAATAAAAATTTGCTTTGATCAAAATGTCCCTAGTGACCCTAGAGACTGAATCTACCACTATTGGAAACACTGAAGTGGGAAGAGTGCGCCAGTCCTTGAGTACAAACGGCCATGACACCGGGGACAAACAGTGACATAACTGACTCTGCCATGATTGCACTCCGATTTAAATCGTCACAGATAAAACCTCTTCAGACCACTCTACAGCCATTGAGCTGTTTACTCGACACACTGCTAATCCACCACTTATTACACCTCCGAGGTATTACAGCTGTACGTGAGGTTCACAGTCCACAACACTAACCTGACTCACCGCGGGGTAATCCTTAAACCTGATCAATACCAAGGAGTGCAACGATAAGGGCACCAAATATTTGCGAATTGGTTACGACTCCATCACTATCCTAACACACATAATGACTAAATCAACTAGAACTGTCCTCTCGGGACTAATACCCCCCATGGAGTACACTTAAAAATGAACAAAACAAACTTCCAAAGATTATAAACAGAAGTTGTCTTATCAATTTGTTATCTAGTATATCATTATTCAGGAGGAGTTGCGACAACGTATTGAGGCATAATGTTAGTGAAAAATGTCTAAGTCCAAATGTTCATATTTTCTACATAAAATCACTGACAATATTTCCATTATGTAATCTAACACTCCACTAAGTTTCTTTAAAAACCTGCAAGTCCTTCAGGAGGAGTTGCGGAAAAAAGCCAAAGTCCAAACGTTCATATCTTGTATATAAATTGTCTGAGATAAAATTTTTGATAATATGCACAGGGGGGGTGTTCAGATGAACGCAAAGCCTGGGACCAGACAGAACTTTGTGTTACCTGACTGACAAATAATTACTATAGTTTGAGGGTTGGGTAAACTAAAATTACGATAAGTCACGCATGTATGTGATTCTACAATATTTGTTTCCTGGTATGTCTTTATGGGGTACCATAAGATGAATATAAGATATGGTTGCTAAAACATTAAGGTGTGTAGAGGGAGAGAGATCTGGTAAGGTTGACGTATAATATTTTATGGGGTTTATAACCACAGGAGATTGTGTACTCATCAATAATATGACAATTTACTGTATTTTTTTTTTTTATTTACGTCACACCCTGAATTGTTTTAGTATGTAGAACATCCTGTACTTAATTGACAGGAATGTTACCCCTGTGTTTAAAGTATATGATGCAAGATCAATATTTCCTGGCTTCTTTTTTAAGTGCATGGAAAAGTGTTTGATTTCTCATTTAACTCTTGGACAAAAAAAATTACATAATCTAATAGAAATCCCAGACATTGTGTGCAAACATAATTATTTTGAGGCTGTCTTGTGTCATGGTTACACTACAACTGACGATGATTCTATACCAAATCAAACAACTGACACATTGGGCAGAATTCTACATTAAGTGTGATCATTCGTCCTTTGTTCTGCACTCAACTCTTAGATTGACAGGTAATCAGCCTCTCTCACCCAGGATAATTATTACCAATTGTATAGCTAGGTCTAGAATGACCTCAATGCTAAACAGTGCAAGTGTAACTGTTACCCACAATGCTCAGTGCTCTGACCAAAAAAAAAAATTAACTAAGGAAAATGTGTTCATTAAATCTCAAATACATGTAACAGTTGTTACTTTGCTTGATCGAATATGTAAATGTTTGGGTGAAGCTTCTCATACATATTTTCAAAGAAATAAGTTCAATACTTCTTTCGTTCTCTAAGTGACCGATCACTTTGAAAGAGTGGCACATCATTGTCATTCAAACTCATTTTCAGTGAAATCATACAGCCTATCATTGAGTGAAATTTGCATGTTTGATCAAGCTAATTGTCACACAGCTGTTATTAGAACAATTGTAAAATTAAGAGTAGCTAGATGTCAATGATTCTAAGGAGGAGGATTTTATTGAAACTAATAATGATTTGTTGATGTTTGATATGGTAATAGATGATGTTTATGAATGGGTATGTGATCTTGTGATGCTGATGATTTTTTTTTAAATGGCTTACCTGGTTAAACCTAATGGTGATGATTTTGATGATGATTTTGTTGATGATGACGACAGCTTACCTGGTTAAACCGGATGGTGATTTTTATGATGGTGATGATGACAATGGCTTACCTGGTTAAACCTAATGGTGATAACCATGTGAGACCGGCTGCTCGTCGCGTTCATGTTTGTCGAGGCTGTTGTTCTATTGACTGTTCCTTGTTCCATTAGTTTCTCTATCTCTTTGTAACTGCTTACAGGAACATTCTAAATTATATACAATTCCCATTATCAGACTTTACGCATCCATTATGAAACTGGCCATACAGGTGAACTTCGTTATCTCGAGTGAACACCGATATCTCAAATACCATGGCTATGTCCAAGTGATTCGGAAGTCCCTGTAACCTATTTTCTAAGTATTTTTACCCCTGATATCTCGAATTCATGGATATCTCGAAGAGTTTTCTCTGTCTGCTTGAGTTTAAGATAACGAGGTTCGACTGTATTATAAATGTCAGAATGAAGCATTGAACATCATATTTCTTTCATTCATCATCATTCAGTCTGTGTTCACTTGCAACACAAGAAAAACAAAAAGGTAATAGTAATCTCCAAATGAGAACACATGAACATATTTTTCTCCGATATCTAAAGAATCCGGGCCCTTTCCCGACTATCAACACAATGTCTTACTTTGAGGCCATCCACGTAGAATCCGGCCTGCGGATTCTGTCGGATTTTCAGACCCTCGGAAGACTGTTTTCCCTTCACTAAGAGGTCTTTCACTCTTTCATTGTAGATCTCTAGCATGCTAAAGGAAACCTGAAGTAGAGGAATAAAGAATAAGTAATTACAGCAATATTAGGTGTCATTTGTTGTAAAAATGTGATTCACTATTTCAATGACAGAATACACATTTAAAGCTAATAATTCTTTAATTACTGACAATTTCTATATTACGTTAGATAATGAAACTTCTAGCTTTGTCTGAGCCTGTTCAAGTTTTGATAAAATTCCATGAAATATGTACTGTGAATTATTTTAATTCATGGGGCAATGTTCGTGGTAACAAAATTTTGCTGTTCGTGGGACATAAGTTTCATGGTAATTCATAAATAATGGCGAACGGCAAAATATTTGATAAGATTAAAAGGAAAAATAATATGTTCTGGTAATGTTAATATGTATGGTAAAAAGTGACCCACGAAATCCGATTGAACATTGAGGTTTCCCCACGACAATGATGATTTCCACAGTTTTTTACACACTTGATTTGACTTACGGATTGTTCCAGTTACCTGATCAAGGACTAGTGGCTCACGGGGGTGTGACCAATCAACAGGGATGCTTACTCCTCCTAGCACCGGATCCACCTCTTGTGTCCAGGGGTCGGTTTGCCCACTCTTGTTTTGTGATTCTATTGGACTTGCGAGATTGATCACTGTTCTTAATCTTTGCTTACTTCATTATGGA
>CAJDSM010016262.1:0-11842 GCA_903981925.1 Ostrea lurida
TCATTGTAGCCATGGAGGAGTAAGCATCCTCCTGGTAACGAGTCAACCGACGTGAACCCGTAGCGAAACAACGTTAAACGGGGTTACCGTCTGTCAAATCTAGCTACGAAAATGACAGTTATACAAAGGGTAGAAACAACATCAGTCAACAAATACTTTGTGATAATTATGTAATCCGAAACACATTTCATTATGCACCGTAGATATTTGCGAAAATGATATTTAAACGAAGTTTCGTGATAACCGTTAACCATCAATTTTGTTATATTGGCTTCGCTTTAAAAAGTCCTCATTACAGCATGCATGCCCTGCGTAATCGAATCACTGAGAGACATGCACAACATACGCAGGATAGTGTACTACTACATAGAAAAGAAAAGTTGACGACTGCAAGTCAAAAGTCTCACGTTATTAATAAATATCTGTCATTAGATCAATATTAAGTAAAATATACTCAAATATGAAGCAGACCTGTCAGTTCGTGGTGTCCTTTTATTTCGATTCGTCAGGATACCGATATACTAATTGGAATAATTGTGACATTATGAATTGTTAATTGATAAGACATCTCTATGCACGCTATATGTTGGTTGATAGGAACGGAATTATTTTTGTTTTTTACTGAACAAGTTTTTTACAAATTCTGCTTCGTAGGAATATAAAAAGCTGCCATAAGTTGGCACAATTAGTGCCATAAGGAATACCAACAATTGTTGGAAACTAAATCGTTATCATTAAGAACCCAAGCAGCTCTTTAATATCTACTTCAAGAGTACTTGTGTGGAATCAGATATGGTTTTGACAAATATTATTTGTTTCACGACGCCAGAAATGTTTTTCCGGTGCCGTTTTTGTCCAAAACCAATTATCAATTACTGAAGAGCTATATTTCAATTTAATGTGAGGTAATTGTTGTATAAAGTATCTAAAGTAAAATCGCGAAGTAACAATTATTGAAGCCGTAATCATAATCCAAACAGATATACAAAAATACGAGTGTAGGGCGGACAGCGGAAGTCGTACTTACCTCTAATTTCTTCCTCTGGGACTTGTATACGAGTCGAAGCAGACTAATGATAAATAAGTTGATGGTACAGAGGACTTGCATAGTATCTCTTAAATCGGCATTTCGTAAGTTACGTACTCTTATAACGATCTAATTTAGATATGCATCCTGGCTTTAAGGGGAAATGACTAAATAGTACGTCACGTGATAACACTATGACTAATATTTGATTGTACGTACAATGACACGCCATAAGCGCAGGCATTTGTCATGTAAAAGTCATATTTCCACAAGCATTATCTGCTTTCAAACTTTGAATACATTAAAAAACCTACCATATTTCTTTTCATTAAAGGAGTTATTTAATGCTTATGATACAATATATGTGCATGGGGTCTTTTTATAAAATCGACAACTCTGATCAACTGAACTGTGCTCCTGCATCGTTTATCAATTATTAAATAATTTGTATGACATTTTTTTCTTTGATAAATTTAAATTTCCCAATACCTGAACTTTATTCTATACATGCCCATGAATACGAATCTGGTATTATATGTATATGGTAATCGAATTAGAAACTGCATGGTTGGCATTATCTGTCACTTGCTCACTCCACCCCCCCCCCTACAAACTTTTTCACTTGTAACATTTATTTTTGAGAGCTTTTATCATTTAGACTAAATAAATGAATATATGATGAACATATTATATGGCCAGTGTTTATGATTTGTAATTGTTTATATTAAATTCCTGACTTACAAAGACTGTGTGGTTAATGTTAACAAATATATTCTTACCACTGAAAACAACATAATTTATTCATAATTCAAATCTAGCTATATTCATATTTCACGAAAAAGTGAGTCTTGGTATCTTTCACTACACACAATTAAAAAAATTCAATGATGGGTTTTAAGAAAATCATGATTGATGTAGCTGCGGAAAATGCCTTATTGCAAACGACGCATTTTTGTGTTCATTTTGGAGGGTTTCTAATTTAAAAAAAATTGGCAAATGCCAAACATAAGTTCTTTTCAAAATATATTAATACTGGAATTTTAAATCTTGTTTAAAATTCAATAAAAATTATTCAAATTATTTTTTCAGCGGCTTTATATATTACATAAGAAATTACAATTTTTAAGTAAGGAGGTCTTCAGACCTGATTATGTCCCTTATTTGTCTAGCTTCCTGACGAAACTTCCACATATTGTGAAGGACACTTCAATATAGATTATGAAAGAAATGAGCAATTCAATGTAGATATTTTTAGCTGTGCTATTAATATCCCCTTAAGTCGACTAGTGTTGACGTGTTTCCATTCTATTGTTAGCATTCTTTAACATAATAGTTTTTGAATGCGGGTTACTATGTTCGCTTGTACAAGATAAGGGCGCACAGGATGTGGACCGGTTGTAGGGGATGTTACTTCTCCTAGTAAGCTTGATTCACCTCTGTTTTGTCCAAGCTTCCCTATTGAGAAATATATTGGCTCTTGTTAAATGAGGAGATCCTTCCGTCTCCACCGGAATCGCCCACACTAAAATCGGTTGATTCAGGGTGTATAATGCTGTGTAGTGTAGATGAATGATAATATAGTTATATAGTGATTTGCACTAATCCACCAAAAAGGGCTACACTGGGCACAAGTTCAGTTTATTTAACCTAATTTCCCTCTCACCGCGTATCTTTGATTTGAACATCGCATGTCCATTGGTCATGGGGATTCCAGACTTCTTGGCTTGCACTCGGAAGTTCTTGGGTACCTAGTCTTTAGAACACCGATCCCGGTGTCAAGTCAGCCTAAACATTTCACAATATTAAAGACGGTTCCTTCGCCGTAGTCCACATCTGGGTGAAAAGAATCACGGTTTATTCGGAATACCGACATTTAAATGAGTAGTACAATAACCTGTTATCGGGTAGGGTTCAGCATGATACGGACCTAGAAGAGCGTAGGTCAAAATTTGTTGTTAGGCCTACTTCTGTGAATGAAAAATTCCGACTGATATTTGATATGTTCATTTGTTATGGCATGCAGTGGTATATTTAGGAAATATATAGTTGGAAAAAGAACGCCCAGCGGCTTTATCAGTCACCCGATAATTAGCTAAAGGCTTACAGCTCCAAGTACTATGACATCGTTAATTGAGCCCCCTACTCTAGAACTCTTGATTAGTACGGGCTTTGCTCAAATCACATTTTTTGCGCCTCCCTATTCTATAACAATGCAATGTAATACCTTATCAAAGAAGTTCTTTCAATAAAGACATTAAACACATAACATTTTTGGCTCACTCTGACCCCAATCCCTACACATGAGCATAGAATTTTGCTTGGTTAATAAGCACTTCAAAATATCTATTCAGATTCATTTAGTAAAGCAAACATGCTAACATTTTAGTTTCTTCATAAGAAGGCATTTGAAAATTATATTGTGATACAAAAAGCGAAGTTAAATTGCGTGTCAAACGTAAGTCTATAATCCAAAAACATAGATACAAATCGAGTGAGGCAGACACGGACCTCCCGACAAAAGCGACAGGTAAGGATCAGTGCCTGGAGGAGTAAGCTCCTCTGCTAATATACTATATTATATGTATATATCTAGAGACTCTAAACTAATTCGCTTATTCACATTTCTGGAAAAACTAAAATGTTACACTGGTTCCTAAGCTAGTGTACCAAAACGTTAATGCACACGCATGCATGGTCGGAGAAAGTGATATCTACAAAATATTATCATCCTTAAAATGTTCCATCTTCATCCCTTGTGTTGTTTCTAAGAATTCTGGAAAAAAGTGCTAGAGAGAGATAAATCGAAACAGAGTAAAATCTGTATGTCCCCAAACTTGTTTTGGGGAAATTGATACTAAGACTAAAACAATACGTTCCCCATCTTCACTTATGGAACATAAGGACAATATTTGTGATTTAGCAAGGATTAAATGTCTTTATAGACAGAGCCAGTTATCCCAAACAAGGGTCCAGTTCTATCGAGGGTCAGTTGTAGATGCCGAGTTATCTTAGTGGGAGAGTCGTCCAACAGTCGCTGGACATAAACTTTGGATGTGGGCAACATAAAACTACAGCAATTGTTGTCAGAGGACCCATTCAATAACTATTATATCTTTTTGCTTTACAAAGGTGAAAACCTATTTGCATGATGCATGTTCTTCAGTGCAATAATTGTTTGGATTTTCCAAATTGTTGCTTTCATGGAAAGGATGTGCATCATAACGTCTGTCATCGTAAACAACATAGTCCTTCCTTACGTTCGCAGTACTTATAGATCACATGGTAGTATAAATAGGTTTATCGATGTTTGCCAATTAAAGACTTTTGTTCGCTGTTGGTGACACATATACGTTAAAAAAGTTGAAGCAGCCATGGTGTTTTATAAACTGTTAGGATTATGGTCACTGTTTTACTTTGTGGTAGGTGTAAATTCGTAAATTACATAAAAACTTCTTTCATTGAAAGTTATAGAATTATTCTTCAAAATAATGTATTTCTGTCTTTCTTTTTTTTACAGTCCAGTAAGATTNCTGTTTTACTTTGTGGTAGGTGTAAATTCGTGCAGTACATGAAAACTTCTTTCATTGATAGATACAGAATTATTCTTTAACATAATGTATCTCTGTCTCTTTTTTTACAGTCCAGTAAGATCATAAGCAATGAAGGTAAGCTAAAATATTCACTACAATGAATTAAACTGAAGTGAAAATGAATTACATATTACACGTTATTGAAAAATATAAATACTTATAATTTCGAACGAGGTACACGTACTGCAATCTAAAAGGGTATCTCATTTCTCCGTGAATTTCAGTTTTAGAGAATGGAAGAGCCCCCTGTAAGGGTATTGACCTAGTCTTCCTTCTTGATACATCTAGGAGTATCTGGGGACCGGACTTCAAAAAGCAATTGACATTCGTAGAGAAAATTGTCGACGAATTCAAAATAGGACCCGACAGCCATGATACCAGAGTGGGCGTGGTCACATTTGCCCAAACGTTCTGGATACAATTTTATCTGCGGTCCTACCTCGACAAGCGAAAAGTAAAAACTGCGATTCGATACATCAGACACAAAAATGGCTATCGAACAAACACCGCCTCAGCACTGAAATTCCTGCACAGCTATATGTTTAAGGAAAGATACGGAGGGCGACCGGATGCTAACCATGTTGCGATCATCATTACGGATGGAAAGTCTAACAAAAGAGAAGCTACCCTAGAAGCTGCTCGAATTGCCAAAGAAAAAGGCATCCAAATATTCGCCATTGGAGTGGGGCGTTTTCT
Organism: Ostrea lurida; assembly: GCA_903981925.1. NCBI lineage: Eukaryota > Metazoa > Mollusca > Bivalvia > Ostreida > Ostreidae > Ostrea > Ostrea lurida. The sequence continues at coordinate 5,314 of CAJDSM010016262.1, forward strand.
TGACAATAAGGAGCTGGATGGTATAGGGAGTGAACCAATAGGGCAGCACGTCTTCACGGTATCATCCTATTCAAAACTGGGTGGAATCAAAGACAAATTACCATCTAATGCATGTGAAGGTAGATCCAACACATTTTTGAATTGTTGCGCTTTTTAAATTTCCTTTTTTATATGTATCTTAATTTCTGATTACCCATATATAAAATCGTTTTAGATTATATTCAAAACTCTGTAAAATCTCCTAATTGTAAATTTTTTGTTTATATCAAATTCTTGGCTATTTGGAGACTTCACCCCCCCCCCCCGCCCTATATACAAAAAAACTTGCTTTTACTTTCGATCAAGTATAGCATAGTCAATCTTGAGAACAATGTGATGAAAACTTTTCAAAGTGCAATATGAATCGGCGTAAAAGAGTTTTAATAATTTTGCCCACGGTTATTTTTTTAAAACAAGCGGAAATGTAGCCAACAAGAAGAGGGGTAAAGACGTAATAAGAATGAGGTGAAAACACCATAATTGTAAAGGCAGCGTGGTAAATCTTTAAGTTAAAATGAAAGCGGAGTACATTCAGGAACTTACTCGGGTCATTTTAGTTACGTTTTTATTACACTCCTATCACGATTGTTCTATTATCTCTCAATAAGCATACTACAAGCGTGATTCGATCGGCAACAGCGTACCGACATCGTGGCAATATTCTAATTCTGTGTAACATCGTAATAGAATTCTGTACGTTGTTGCGGCAACGCAGTAATGTAAGTCTCTTGTCGACATTGGTCAGCTTTTAATCAACGTAGAAGCATCTTAGTATTGTCATAATGAAGATCTTCAAATTCGCGAAATTGTTTGTTTGAAAACCAATGAGGTGCCGATCTAATAATTATTTTCTTTTCAAAGCGCAGTCTGATCAGGGTGATTGTCATGATCTTCGTAAGATCATATACGTAGCGCCATCATAAGCAAAAGCCTTTAATATTAATAGTGCCAACAATCAATGTGTTTATGCCAATTAAATCAAAATAATTACATTGTTATTTTCTTGAAAGTGACAACTACAACTCCCACAACTACTACAACGACAACAACAACAACGACGACGACACCGGTTCCACTTCCATTAAAGACTAGCTTATCCACTGACGTCTCGAGGCCTGCCGACTTCTACAAGCGGCACTATTACCAATACCACGACCAGGCAGGTCGCCCTAATGATCACCTCCTACTCAGTGACAAACCATCAGATTGTGAGTTCCTCTCTTATGTTTAATTAACACTCTTGTTGCTTCCACCCACATACCACGTGTCGAAAGGGCTCCAACTTACGCCACAAGTGAGAGTAACTAGGCTTATGTGGTTAAAATGGGGGTGATTTTNTTTAATTAACACTCTTGTTGCTTCCACCCACCTACCACGTGTCGAAAAGGGCTCCAACTTACAGCACAAGTGAGAGTAACTATTTTAGGCTTATATGCGGTTAAAATGGGGGTGATTTCATTTATCTGCCGTGGAATATTTTAGTGTTTAAATGTGATGATATTAGGTAAAGATAAGAAGGAGTGGGACACCGATTTCAATGTCATTTCGAAGAATGTTGGCTGATAAAGATAAGGTTGTACATCGTCAAGTGTTTATTAAGGGTTTTCCTTTAAAAAATATGAAAAGCGACGATAACACAAGGAAGTATTAGTTTGTCAGCAAATAAGTGTTTTGTTTACGGAAAGAAATGGGAACACCTAAGTTAAGAGATACACAATAAGTAACACAGACCGTAAATAGCTCGTTTGTAACACTTCTTGCACTGGGTTAATCTATGATGAAATGTTCTGTATAGTCACAGAGATGATTTTATAATCGTTCCTTTTTCGTTTTAATTTGAGAAAAGTAAAATTGGTAGTACCAAATCCTACTTTCTTTGCCAAACTGATACATACATGATAAAGACACATGTTCAAATGAAGTGATTGGCAATTTAACCAAAGACATAAACAGGCGTTCGTAACTAGAGCCACAAAAAAGCGTGCATTAAATATTAGAGAAGTAAGCAATGCATAATATACGTAAAGATGTATTACATCCATCTATGTTTTGTCTGTTAGTTATATTTTTTCATTGTGTTTCCAAAGTAATTTTAAAACGAATTTTGATGAACTCTATTACCCTCATTCATGCTTGACGATTATTTGTATGATAGACAATTATTTAATCCGATGTTCCCTTTGCAATAGATTGCGGAGAAAAGGAGGCAGACATATATTTCGTGCTCGATGCGTCTAGCAGTATTTGGCAAGTGGATTTCGCCAAAGAACTAAAATTTGTCACAGAGATGATTGACGATCTGAAGATTGATAACATTAATGGTAGAATAAGAACGGGTGTTGTGGTATTCAGCAATGCTACAAGAAATATTGTCGCTTTGAATTCCAAGCGTACACAAGCTGAACTCAAGCGGCAGATTGAAGGAGTTACGTATCTAAGAGGATTGACCAACACATCAGAAGCCATCAGATTCGTCCGCAAGTACGGTTTCCGAAAGGAAGTCTCGCGTCCTGGTGCCATTAAAATTGCCATAGTCATGACTGACGGTATTTCAAGATTACCTCAAGAAACCACGAAACAATCACAACTAGCAAGAAAAGAAGATATTACGATTTTTGCAATTGGTATTGGTAACAAAGTAAACAAAGCAGAATTGAAGAGAATTGCGAACGACCCCAACAGCAAACATGTTTTCCACGTCAGTGATTTCNAAGTAAACAAAGCAGAATTGAAGAGAATTGCAAACGACCCAAACAGCAAACACGTTTTCCACGTCAGCGATTTTAACGGGCTTCATGCAATCAAAAATTCACTGGTACTATCCACGTGCGCTGTCATTCCAGATGTTCCACAAAATCTTATGAGTAAGTATACTGTTCTATTTTATAAAGCATTAGTACTATAAGGTGCTCTGAATATTTGACCTGGTTTTAAAATTAAGCTTTTATCTTAAGAAGTCACTTAAATTGCAGACATAATTCTTAAGAGGATAGCAGTTTTGTATCATAAATTGGTTTAAGTTTGATTTCGTAATGCTAAAAGCAGTAAAAGAAACTAAAGTTTTGTTCGCCTGTTTGTAGAAAAAAAATTCACAAAATGCATTTAGATAATTGATTGTTGAATTATCGAGTTTGGATATTAATTTAATTGCTTCTTGATTTTTAGCCTTGGAAACGCACGTACTCCTAAATTTACAAGTACTCTCCTTCTCCAACGGAAGACAAATATTAATGATATAATATCTACTTGTAAGAAAACACAATTAGGTCCTATCTAGACCCTTCCTTGTTTATGTAGGTCATATCAAACTGCGTAAACCTGAAGTCTGTTTAAACACTGTCAATCAAAAATAATTTCAAAACTTTGTTTTTATCTTAGCATGCAGCGGCGACAAAGAAACCGACGTCTTGTTTGCGTACGATGCTTCGAGCCTCGGCTTCAGAAAGAGTGAGGTAATTGGTCGATTTGTTCATACTCTTGTGTCTAGCCTCGACCTCTCCAGCGGTAAAGTGAATGTTGGTCGAATCACGGACAACTGCCCGAGGTACAGCAATGTTCCACTAGGACGCGATACAAAACTATTCACTGAATTAAAATTTCCCGGTGTTGGACAGTTGCTGCAATCCATGAAGCGTAGTTTTCCTACCACTGTAAACGTGAAGCGAGTCGGTGTGCTAGTTGTTGATGAGAGCACTACTGGGGAAAGGGAAGCGATAGAATTTATGAAGAGAAACAACATTTTTGATCTGATGGTCATTGCAATCGGCAACCGAAATAATACAGCATTTGCAGCTGATTTAGCATCCGATCCCGACTTCAATTATTTGGTACGAGTTCCTAAGTACTCCGATCTGAGTACCTCGTTCAGTAGAGTTCTTGATAAATTGTGCACCATTATCAAAAGGTCATTTGTCCTCAGCTTGAACCATTAAAATCTTTATGATGTACAATAGTACCGGATATTATACATGTGTGTATATATAGTAATAAGTTTATCATTCATCTATTTTTGTTTAATCATTTGTCTAAGAGTTTTTGCTTCCGCAAGGGGAGTTTTACTATCCTTGTAATTACTTTACAAATACCAACCAGTGTGATTGGCAATCTTTGTAGTTCAAAACATAATAGTGATTGACAGAAATGTATTCTGAGCTCCAACGCACAGTATTCACTCTGAAACTCTGGTTTTATAAGTCTCCTCAAAAGCAAATGTAATAGAAATAGACACTAAAACAAAGTACCGAGAAAATAGGCTAATTCCATCCTTACACAGATAATAAAATTGACAGGATTCATTGTTTGTAAATACTGTACGCTTCAGTTGAATTGAAGATACAACGTATTGCTACATTCCTCCTTGAATAATTGAGATACACGTATTGCTACATTCCCTATGATAATTGAGATACACGTATTGCTACATTTCCCTCTGATAATTGCTTAATCACAAAGTGCATTAAAACGCCACCATCTTACAACAAATGGATTATTGCGTCATGTTTTGTTTTGTTTTTATATCATCCTATTCCTTATATGAGCGCTCCAAGTTACTGGTGATTGATAATCATTTTACAAGTAAGCAAGAAATTACGTCATTATTTTTCATTAAGAAGTTTTGAAACATTGATGGATACGTTTGCTAGGAACGTCTCGTATTAATGTAGCATTCATGTTTGTAAATCTGAAAAGTATCTCTTTGTCGATAAATCATTAGATATTTTGAAATGACTAATGTATTATTATGATATCTTGATATCATGTTGTAAGTTTGCTACAAATTTATCTGCATTAGTAAGCAGTCTTTTCATGAGCATCGGAACCCCTATTCATTCGAATAGGTATAATCATGACCACTTAACCGTACGTTAATAGGAAACCACTTATGATGTTGATGAACATTAGTAACATTTCTGTACATGTATTCCATTTCCTGACTTAACACATTTATGTTGTTTACAATTGTTAAACATTTCAAATTTTTGACAGAAGACTTTCCAACCTTCTTTTTTACTTATAAATATATTAAATAACAACTGTACTTCTGAACATTTTACATGTAATCAATTTTTTCCATTTTATTTCCCTTGTAATATGAAAGTAAGCAAAAAAACGATACCTTTCGTTTGGATGTTTTTTATTAGAGAGAAACACACGTTCCTAACATGTAGATATATTGTTTTACTTAGAAATAAAGTACATGCTTTCTTTCTTCGCTTTTTTATTTATTCATTCTGGAGGAAGTGTTATTGGCTTATCTTTATTTGTTCACATTGCGACACAACTCCTCCTGAAAATAATCCCAAAGTCCTGCTATACTACTGAAGTTATTCATGGAGAGAATCTTAACGACAGGCGAGGAAATCGGCAGAATGGTGCCTTTGTTGCGACTATCTCCCACGTAAACAACGTAAATTTGGTCAACCACGGTCTCCAGACCGATGATCTCCCGCTCATCCTCCATCTCCAGGTGCTCGTTCACCACGAGAACTACAACTTGATCTGCGTTGCTTCTCGCGCCATTTTTTGATGACGTACCCAATGTTTTCACTCTTCTAATAATGGAAGTCATTTTCTCAAATGACACATTTAGCCTAGTGTTTAGGCTTTGTAAAGGAATGTCACCGCCGTATATGCATGATCCAGAAACGATACCGAGGTGTATATCTGCTCCGTTTTCAAATCGTAAATTCCCAAATTTTTGAAGTGTATTCAAGATGAGTTGTGTACCCAGATGACCTATTGAGGCGGCATTGAAAGCAAACAAAATGTCAACGGGCCTCGCCATGGCACAAAGGGCTAGAAATAAAATATTCAAACTAGATCAGTAAAACTTCTATTATTTGATTATAGCTCGAATATGAAACAATTTAGACATATATTAGAACATACACAAGAAATAATATACTTACGATATTTTTCAATTTGCTGTCTAGCAATGAAACACGTTCTCTTGGCAAGGAGGTTCTCAATAGATTGTAAAGCATCAAAGGTGGACACGTTGTAAACAAAACTATTATCTTTATACGGCAGGCTAGCCATAGACAACAGTTCTTTCCTGTCTACATATGGCCCAACACCTATGGCAAATATATAGACCCCAGATTCTTTAAGAATGCTTGCTTGTTTGATTGTCTCTAACGGATCACGTGATAGACCATCTGTAATTAGTATCAAAATGTGGGCAACATTAGATCTAGCAAATTCAAATCCATATTTTCGAACGTTCCAGATGGCGTTTCCGGTGTCTGTTCCGCCTCGTAGATATGGAACATTGTCAATAGCTTTGAAAATAGTTTCCTTGGTAGTAAAATCATTGAAGTGGAAGACAAACTGGAATTCATCACTGAATGTGGATACACCCACCGCTGTCTTTCCGAGGTTGACATCAAATGCGCTGACTATCGTTTTGACGAAGCTTAGTTGTTTCTTAAAATCATTAGGATGTATGCTGCTCGAGGAATCCAGTAGAAACAGAACGTCAGCGGGATCC
>CAJDSM010016266.1:6944-21118 GCA_903981925.1 Ostrea lurida
TGGAAGCTCAGAAATTAATTTATCACGTGCGGTATATTTATTCATTGAATCCAGGAAAACCTTCTACGTTCCGGACTGTTAGTACTCGCTACATATTTCACGTCAAATACGCGTTTTAAAATGTTTTGTTAGAGATGTAACTGTTTTAATCTCGGATACGATATTTTTTGATTCCCTAACTTTTCATAGGTTCTGCATTCGTGGCGGTCGGTGGAAACCTAATGGTAATATAGGTCATCGGCTTTCAACAGTGATGAGGTTTGCTGCAGTACCGCCAAGTTCCTTGGACCGGTGGCATAATGGGGTGGTTTCCCCTCCTCAAAAATTGAGGGTCGACGTGTAAATTTTGTTTTCTCTTGAAAATGCACCTTTACACAAACTTCTCCTCACTACCACTCCAAGTTTTTGTAAAAAGGCAATCTAGTGTGTTCGGTACCCCTGGCTCCTCCAAGACATGTTTGCCAAAGATAATTGTCAGTTGCTATTAGTGTGTCATAGCGACAGAAATTTTGTGAACCGGCCAGCATATGTTGCACTGACCCGAAGGTTCTGTGATGTTAATGTCTGCTGGGGTAAATAATGGCATTTGTAAAGCGCTTTGAGCATTGTGACGTAGATAAGGCGCTAAATATAAAACACAATCATTATTCATTATTTTTTATTAAGGTCTGCTTCAGGACGAATTTAGCAAGACGTAGAATGCAAAAGAAAGACGAGTAAAGCCATTCTAGTCGAGGCCCTGACATTAAAGTGGGGAATTAAAGCGAGGATAATATTTGCTGCTACAGTATCGAACCTGTCTCTAGTAAGGTTAAGTGTACAATGCGTGTTACATAGGCAGTTGTGCGATCGCGTGAATTATGCACTCGGTATATCATTTGAATTTGAAAATAAATGCGTCCCAACTTTACCAACGTGTTTCGATGTGATGATTAAATTTTTATTGATTGTTGAAATCTATACTTTTCAGTCGATAAGTGCCGGTCTTTATATAAAAAACGAAGGTACTGTAATGTTTCGATAAGTATAACGACTACAGTGTTTTATTTACTGTTTAATCACTAATTCATTATAAGATGAACGAGAGAGAGCCACATTTTAACCAGGTGCAGAGAGGAATTTGGTTTGATTAGAGAGAAGCAAATTACGATCGAAAAGAGGTGCTTGTCCGAGGGAGAGAGAAAAGAAGAGCATATCTACTTAGAGGAGAAGAGAGAGAGCACCATTTGTACCGGCCAAGAGGAAGTGTGTTTACAATTTTACCAACGAAAGAAGAGGATTGTTTTATTCTGTGTCTGTGAAGGGAAGAGAATATGTAACAACATCTCCGGACCGAAGATGAGGGATGAGAACATTTTAGAAGCGAGAGAAAAGGACTGCTTTGTAGATTGTTGCTGCGTGTGTTTTGTGACTCGTCGGGTATAGCTACATTCTACAAAATTATCATGCATCCGCAATATGAAACACCGATCACTGAGTTCAGTGAAGTTACTCAGAGGTAATTCCACCCGGATAATTGACTAGTGTTGCAAATTGATTAGAATCACAAGTGCGAGTAGTAATATTAAGGCAGTTTTTATAAACGATGTTGTGTTACTGTATAAATAGAATAACCTCTGATTAAATGGGCACTTGTGGACAATTAAAAATTATGATAATCCATACAATCGTTGCAAACGCTGACAATGGTCAACTAATGCTTAGTCCGTGCTCTACCGTACATAGGTTCACTCATGCGCCAACAAGAGCGAATATGACATCCGAAGTTGTGAAATATTCCTGCCTAAAGTAAGTGTGTGGCTGAAAAATTAGTAAAAGCCGACGATTATCACAGCCTCCATGAATCTGGGATGTTGCTTCCAATAATTGTTTTTACGTATATAAGTTAGCAACAGTACGTGATTAGTGCATTTAGATTAGCAGGTCATGATAGATAAACTGTTAAGAGAGCGAAAAGAAGTTTACTCCCGTAATGAAGAGTAAATGGATACATTACAGAAAAGTGTTAATTACTATTTAAATCAATAAAAATTAACATATATGTACTTCTATGAAGATCAAAAATATGCGATTCAGTGAGACCACTCGTCACGTGCTTCTTTAGACACATCGTTCCGAATTCGAAATTTGCTGAATCCTCTCTAACCGCTCGTCAACCCGGTATCTTGTTCCAGATCGACGGCTTCCACTCCTATGATTATCATGTGTAATAATCATAAATGGCGAAAATCAATGGCATGAGTGGACAAGTGATAATATGGTACCTTCCAAGTGGCGAATAGGAGTTAATTGGGTGGTTACTACTCACTAATTAAGAGATAACTGTATTCATGCGATCTGACAAGTGATATATTAGTCCTCAAAGTGATACGAATAGGTTGAATATATGCGCATGATGAAAAATAAAATGGAGAGTCGACTTCATATGAGTGCATATTGGTCAAATCCTAAAGTGGGGAAATAAGTGGTATTGGCCCAATAACTGTGAGCAAAGTGTATATTGTCCTCCTAAGTGGGATAATTGTATTTATGCAAATTTATAATTAAAATGGTAGATGATATGACTGCACAGTGTATTTTTGTCTTCCTATTATAAGTGAGTCAAAGATAGTATACTTTGAGCCAAGTGTATATTGTCCTCTTATGGAGTTTGAGACGTTGTTCAGTGGTAAACCTGCTATATGTCTTAATAAATATAAAATGTGAGAGATGCGATGGAGTGCACGTGTGCTACATAGGTCTTTCTAAGTGGGGTGTCAATGTATATTCGTGTTGAGCCGCTGTATATTTGCTCCCCCTACGTAGAAGTGCCCGTGGGTAAATATAATATGTAACGGGATAGGGAAAGAACCCCTGCAGCAGACCAGATCGGAGATTCGAAAACCCGGGCCCCCTATAAAATTTCATAGTACAGCAAGTGCTCTACCAACCTGAGCAAAATACACCTCCTCCATATAACACTAAATAATTTGGCAGGACTTTCAATTGACAATTCCAAGGTTGTTGGTTTACGGTGGCACCAAATTGTATACAGGAAGGGACGATTAATAAATGTCAACGGATCAGACGAGAATTCGAACCCATGTTGCCCCCTGATATCTCTCATCGAGATGTCTTTTACCATAACTGAAGCTATCTGCCAACCGGAGAAATTGCATAACCCGTGTCAGTTATCCCCTGGACATGTTATCATGCTTATATTTTGTAAGATATTACACTTTAACTTTAGTTCACTAAACTAGGAGATAATCTTTGATTGTAACATAGACCGACAGTGGCGTTATGATGTGAGAAAATAAGTTCAGTGATTGCGCGATCACAACCAATAATAGTTTGAGTGCTAGTATTGAATTTTTAATTTTATGTTAAATATTGTATTGTTAGGTTGAAATTCTTTACGACGCATGAAATGGAGGAAAATTTTTCTTTTTACACTAATTATTTTGCTGCGTGTCACATAATTATGCGTCTGTTAACAATTCCCCTATGCGTGTTTATACCATATACACTCATGATATGATTAATTGAAGGCGAGGGTGGGGGGGGACAGGGAAAGGTTCTTGGTATGGGAATTAGAAAGATACCTATTGTATAAATACCGGTATTAAAAAATTGATTCTAGTATAATCAGATTTTTTAACTTAATCTTTATTCAGGATCTGACATATTTTACCCAAGTGAAGATTATTGTGGAGCAACGCGAAAAATTTCTGCCATGCTCATTCAAAATCTTACACTCTAGAAACGTAAATAACCTACTTTAGTTATCAGTACTGACGACAAATTCTAGAGGACCAGTGTGGGTTATGTATAAAATGGTGCTTATATCCACTTATAGCATATAACACATACGTGCTCACACAATACATTTATATTTACGATGCCCCATACCACACTATAAAATAGAGACGAGAGAGAACCCATATCGGTCAAAGTGTCTAAGCTGCTCTAAACACTTATGTGTCTTATTTGATCTGGAGTTCGTCAAATGGGTAATGCGTTGGAAAACCTTGGATATGCTTGAATTTTGCAAATAGTGTCAAATATTGCCTAGCATAAATTATGCTGTGAAATAACAGATCTCTAGAACTCCTCAAAGTCCATTGAAAAGTCCTTGAAATATATCTATAATGTTTTGTATAATGATATTGCTAACTCAGTTATACTGGCGACCACTGATAGCAAATAAAAATTATTGAGTTTGAATACGCGAGATATTCGCAGAGTTGTGCTGTCTTATCTAGGTGATTATTCTACCGCTGTATTGTCAATTTGTTCAGGAAAACTAATTTCTCTGGCTGCTTATGTTTGAGCGCTGAAATAGACATTGCATCTATTACTCTCGAAATTCGGCACACAAAAAGTAGCCCCCTTAAGAATCTTCGCCTAATATATCACTTCGAAAAGAGCGTTGACTTCGGACCAAAAGTGACTTTTGTAACAATCTCTTCACCAGGGAAAAGGTGTAGAACCCCTTGCTGCAACCACGAGATAACATGGTAATGGTCTGACAACTAATGTTTTCAATTATTCGTGTTATCTCGAATGTAATGGTACCCCTTTACTCTTGCAGGGTGGATTTGATGCTTGAATCGTTTGTGATTGATTTTGTTTTTACGTTCCACTTGAGAATATATATGCACTGATTATTGAGACATTATTATTGTCCCATGTGATAAGTTACATTAATTGTGAGTGATGATGCTTAGCGACTGTAGTGCTTTTATAAGCAGGTATGAGAGTTCTTGTTTGGGGGTGACGATAGGACCTCTGAGCGTGATGTTTTTAAAGTCAGTATCCAAGCGTGAGACCGATTGATTTCTCATCACAGGTGACTCATGCTTATGCTCGAATCTGCCCGAAAAGATTGGCAAAGAGCAATTATTGACATCGCTTATGCTTTTTTATCATGTACTAGATGGTCTTTCCACGGACGATTCCGAGCTATGGGGTCCTTCGAAACTCGCCGTGCGGCAGTGATCGCAGTAGAGAGCTTCCATCCCGCACATAGCACACCTAGATCCAGGATTCAACTCTGAATTGACTGGCAGTCCAGGACACAGTTCGTCGTAAAGGCAGCCGATTCCCATGTAACAGGTATCTAACTGGCACTGACCATTGTCCTACAAAGGACATTGCCCCCTCAACCTCTTGGCTCAAAGAGTCTGAAAATAACCACACTAGGCGCCACCGACTCGGCGATTGAGAGTTGGGTTATCCGCGGAAATTACGTGATGTGACGATCCTCTTTGGGCCTCAAGCAACCGTTACCACAACTTTTGTCTCAAATAGCTTTAAAGGCTGTCTTCACACTCTCTATGTTGTTCAGGTTGGCTTTCATTGGACCAAAGAATTAGAGTGAACAAGTGATAAAATATAGTGAATATGTTGCTCTCAGGTTAGTAGTTAAATTCCTCCACGCATGAAAAGATATACGAGGTCACCAAATATACCCGTATTGTTATTGATAATTATATGGTACGCCAGTGAAAGTAGTACCTGCTATCATCGAAGTCCTATTAGGGATCTAAAACAAAAACTATCGAAATAATAACGGGGAGGCATTGAGTAGAGGTCACTTAGTGATGTGCCTGGCAACGTTATTAGCAGGCCGCGAGGAGTAGGTCGTGTGAAGGTGTTAGCTTCTGTTTTCTTCGTTACCATCCCTAAGATATATCAGATACCCGGCGTCATCGGTTGTTGTGATCTCTAAACCCTATAAGTCATATCAATGCAAAGTTGAATAAATTAAAATAGGATCTGTCCGTCGTATAATCCGGTGTAATTACCGCACATCAGATTTCGATTTTCCATTCAATAACAAAATATACGTGATCGCTAATTACGATTATATTCATTATCCGTTTATCTATTAAAGGCCACTAATGTTCAGACTGGAGTTGCACGTTCAGTACTGTGAATTTGCACACATTAAATGTATACACTTCAATATGGTCTTTAATTAACATGTCTGTGATATGTTTCTAAACACTCAAGAGCATAGTTTCCCTCTTAGCGTTCCAATTAGAGCCAAGTCTTGGTGTGCTTATCAGTTGGTTTATTCATTTACTATTCTGCACAGAAATCAGTCTCATTGTCAATGACAATAGAGTAAAAGAACGGGTTGATTTTTCACTTTCGAATATCATTGCAATACATAGATCGCTAAGTACACTTTGATTAAATTTATCTCAATATATATCGCGATACCGAAAATTTCAACACCCGTTAGCACAGCCTATAAATTAATATTAGTGGAAAATCTCTCAGACTGATAACATATATATCGTCGATATATGTATAGATCAAGGTCAGCTTCAGTATGTACACAACGGACCACGTATTACGTTTTTCCTCTCAAGTGGTCATTTTTGCCGTTTGTTAGACGGAAATCTGCTGTTATTGTAACAAAGATGCACTCTCTTACCTCCTTTGGTACGTAACAGATTTCTCCCCTCTTTTACCAAGTACAGAAGTTAATTCCCCATTATAAGTTGTGGATATTGCGATCTGTACAATAACATGGCCGACCTTCCAGTAAACATTCACCAATTAGCATGGTTTTTTTTCATGTGTACGGCCCGCCCACAAATACACTCATTGTTCCCTCATTCTCCCAACTTTCTGTTTAACAATGGTAGAAGATTAGGATTTTTATATGATAAAAATTAAAATCTAAATTTTTTTCATAAACTTACAACGTTAACTCAGTTGATAAATCCATTGGGTCGTTGTCATATCTGTTCCTACTACATAACGTTAATCATCATAGGTATTAAGTAATTCATCGCGTTAATTTATGAAAGACACTGGTTTATAATTGTCAATGCAGAAGCATTTAATTAAATCTTTAACTCAAAAACTGCTTTATTGAAAGGTTCAAAAGACGATAATCGAAAATTCTCAATGTAAGTGTAAGAAAATATATCATTACAACAAAATAAAATTTCCGTTTTTCAGAAGCATTGAGCTGGACACAAACAAGTCCTATTTCTTCGGAGTGGTTCTGGTCCATTCTCTAAATTGCATTACTACCCCACGCTCAGTTGTATAAAATAAAGAATGGAATACATAGTCTCAGGGATTTACAAAATATAAGTGGAATACAACTCGCTAAATGCCGACGAACCCATAAATATATTTATATGCGGACGTGCATTGACGTTTATCATATACTGCGCAAATGATATTAGTCGACTTCAAATATTGCATCCTGAGCCCTATTACTCGATCTCCATCTGTAATTGTCAGTGAGTTCCAGGTTTGAATCATTATTCGTAAATCCAAAAACAAAAATAATTTATTAAGCTCCCGCCGCAGAGACGCATATTGAATAGATTGCGCAAATGACCTCGAGAAACAGTTAATTTAAACAAAGATATAGTCAAAATTGGTTGTCGAAAACTGGTCCCGTGTTCTTGAGTAAAAAAGAATTAAGAGTCCTACTCTTTTTTTTCGATACATCACGGAAACAATTTAACTGTGTCACATAAGGAAGCGTTGTGATCCTTGACACGGTGGCACTCACATAATCTATAACTCCATTCCAAACATCAGATACATACAGAAGGGGGCTGGCGTGGGTTAGAGAATGGATGGAAAGTATAACAATAGAAAGATGTATGGAAAATTTCAGATACCAGCATTTTCATGCATGGAAATCCGTGATTGAGAAATAAGTTCCCACAAGTTGAATGTAAAATCAAAGGTCGCTGGTGTATTTCCTAAGGTCATCTGTATATGTACGCATACTGTCATAATGTTTTGAACTCGTTTACTTCTGATGATTAGATTACGTACTGCTGTTTACTTTCAGTTTTTTGACCACTAGATGTTCCCGGCTATCTTTTTGCAGCTACAAAAGATTAGGCTTATTATCACGTGATATAGTATTTGTGAATTTCTCTTAATAGTAGAGAACATTTACCATTTACGGGACCATTGATGGAAATCAATATTGAACATGGATGTACATACCTTAATACTGCAAGTTCCCTGATTATAATCCCATCTAGAGCACATTAAAGTGTTATGTCAATGTCACGTACTTATCACAATCCCTTTATCCATCCTGCATTTTGCTTCGGAGTGTTCGAAATACACTATTTTATCAATTACGACAATCATTGGAACGCTATTAATCATGTTGACACTCTCTGGCTAAATTTGACGTTCCTCATTGCAATTTATTAGCATGCTCAGACTCACTTCTTCTATAAAATGCTGACAGACAGGAGTCTTTATATCTAAGAGTGGGCAAATTGCTGGTGATATGATTAACCTAAGATCTTAGTGAATCCCTAATGTCCAGTGTGAGTAATGGACTGATTGGAAGAGAACTTAGAAAACTTGTATGAATTACTAGTGAAAAGCGGAAAATAATAACCAGAATGGGGGCAAAAGCGACGAGACACAGAAGGTCTGGTTCAGGTGTCTAAGAGGAGGTGATCATCTTGAGACTTCAGAGAGAAGAAATCAAGGCAATGGTCACACCTTAGGTAGTAAAAATTAATAACCAAACAAAAAAGAAAATACAAGCTCGTATAAAATTAGTGTAATCATTTGTATACTGAAAAAATGTCATGCAGGATCTTCCATTTGACCCATGCAATGGACAAGAAACTTAGCATTGTCAATAATAGAGCCATCAGACTTCATCGAGACCCCCCAATTGAATGGCCGACTTTATTTGATGATCTGATTGTAAACCCCATGCAACCACACTTGTATAGGCCCCGCATGATAATGCTGGAACGTTGCCCAGAATAGTTAAATCACTACTTATATAAGATCCGTACTGGCCGTTTTGAACAACTTCCATGGCACAATATTTGTACTCCGTACAAATAAGAGGCAGAAGTGTAATTAAAATTCTGTGGAGCCGTACAATTGTCCTAGTCTGTTTATCGAATAACTGCGTCGTGAAGCAATAACTGAAGTTTGTGATGCGTAACTCAAAAAAAGTTTTTGATGACAGAGGTTATTTGAATTACTAGTTTGGCACAATTTACTCTACGAATAAAAGAGGCCACAATAAGTGTTAGATGAGATACGTTGGTTTGTGTCGTTAGTCCAACTATGTTTCGAAAACCTGTAGATGTTGAGTAAATCAGCACACACTCCTTTATCACTAGCATTCTAACAGTTTGACTACATTCTTGTATGCCCTACAATAAAGTGGCAAAAGTGTATATTAAAATTCTGAGTGAATATACGACAGTTTGTGCAGACCCCGTTGGTCTGATCTGTTCTCATGCTCGTCTGTCGTTCATACATTTTTGTTGTGATTGACTGAATAAATCTCGCCAGAGAGTTATGTTGTTTAACTCTTTATCAGTTTAAAAAACTTTGACAATAAATCGGTACTCTGCAAGAAGAGGCAGAAGTGCTCATAACGTTCTGCGGTTCACAGCACCTTCAGGTACAGACTGTCACTTTTCCATTTCGGAAGTGCCGCATGGCGCAGGCCCTTGATGACCGATGTCAGTGCAGTTTGTACCCCAGAATATGTTCCGTTGTACCAATTGTTCAAGAAACATTGATCATAACTACTAGATTTCAAGCTCTGCGTATCAATAAGTTCAGAGACTATTATCACATCTTGTGCAGGTGATGAAAGGAATGTTAATTATGTTTCCATGAAGTTATTATTTATAGATCTCTCACTAGCCCTACTCGTTGTGGGTTTGGCATCTAGGAGCGTGGGTAAGTAGATTGCAAGATAATCGCATAATAATTTTATTGTGGGAACAAATTACTCCCTATAATCTTTATCCATTACTGTTGGTTGCCATTAGTAGATGTTTAAATCATGTTGGGAAAGGAGGATCCAATGAGTTTGGATCTAAGAGGCTGGGAGATGACTCATCCGAAATCCGCTTGATGGATATACTGTTTACGAATGTCTCTAATCACCACGTTATAGTAGCATCGTGACATGGATGTACAAGTGTATGCCCAGAAACAGTGAGGATCAGATCATTTTCTTGGCAAGTTATGGTGAATGTAAGAGAGGGTTTTGAGTGTTGGGTATGGGACGATCCATTGATTGTATCGATGCATCGATATCATGTAAACTCATCTTGGCATATATGGTTCGATACATGTATTAGATTAGCCATACCCCACATATGGTTTTTCGAGAAAAACCCATAGTAAAGGAACGGTCTACAGTATTATTACAGTGTGGTAATTTACTGTACTTCCTGGAAGGAAGATTGAGACAATAAACCCAAAAAATTAAAAAAATATCCCAAAGATGCTCGACTTTTTCATTTATTACCGAAAGCTGCTAAAACCTGTGAATGTACTCTAAAATGACATATAGCAATTTGTGCAAAGAATTTGTATGAGACGAGTTATTTTTATATTTAAAGAGATCTTCAACATGAATTGGATAATATATATGACCCTAGAGATTTTATTTTAATATTGTTCTTTATGTACTAAGTTATTTATTGATAATCAAAAAGTATCACAATTATAGATAACATTAGAATCTAATCTCAGTGGTCATATAGATATCGTCCGATGAATATGTAAATAATTTCAGTTAGAAAGAAAAAAGGTGATCGTTCACATTGCCCTACCCCTAGTTATAAGGTACTGAATAGTTTAAAACAGCTTCGAAAAATTTTGCCATAGAACGTTCCTTTCTTCTATATAGCTTATTTATGAGACTTGCAAGTTTTTAGCTCTGCTTCATTGTACATTTACTCAGATGAGTGGTGCATATGCTCGCGGCAGACAATGAGATTCGATTACCAAAGTTTTATGGTGAATCTAAGAGGGTTATTATGGCTAAACCCATTGAACCTAATTTATTGGAAAGTTTGTATTTTTCTTCAAAGGTCTGCTTCGGACGATTTAGCAAGACGTAAATTGCAAAAAAAACATAAGCCATTCAGTCGAGGCCCTGAAATTAAAGCGGGAATTAAAGCGAGTAAATTTACCTGTACAATATCATTGTCTCTAGGTGTTAAGTGAGATGCGTCGCGTCCGCGTGTAGCTGAGGTATTCCACCTCGGATAATTATTGTGCGTTGTTAGATCAAAGCAGGAGTAATTTATAACGATGTTGGATACTTTTGTCCTCCAGAATATATGGGCTTGGACAATTAAAAATATGAAATATAAACTCGTGCAAAATGAAATTGGTCCATGCTACCGACATGGTCACATCGCCAACAAAGAGGAGACGAGTGAAAATTCCTGCCAGTGTGGGAAAAAAAGATAAGCCGACGTATAACTGGCCATGAATTTTGATAATTTGTTTTTTATTATATATCAAATGTATCAAATAAGCGATTTAATGCTTTTAGATGCATGCATGTACAGTACATGTTAAAACATGATTTATCTAATAAAGTATTTTTTAATGGATACATTAAATGAAAACGTGTTTAATTTACTATCTATAAATCAATAAAATAAACATATTGGTTACTTCTATGAAGATCAAAAATATGCGATTCAGTTATCCGGACGCTTCATTTATACGGATGATTTTGCTGGGAACCCGCAAGGTTTCATAAACGAGGCTCCATTGTATATGGAAACTTAAGAAAACAAATGGTTTACGCAAGGTTTCAGTTTCGAAACTTCAAGTTTACAAGGGTTTACGGAGTGCGTCAACCTAGGCCGCATGATTTACGCAGCGGAAATTTGCTGAAACCTTAGGTTTCCGCACAGATTCCGCAACACTGAAACTAGTTGCCACCTTAGGTTTCCAAATGGTTTACACAACAGAAACTTGCTGAAACCTCATGTTTCCGCACCAGTGAAACTAGTAGCCACCATAGGTTTCCAAATGGTTTACGCAACGGAAACTTGCTGAAACCTTAGGTTTCCACAGTACTGAAACTAGTAGGTTTCAACATGTGATGGGTAACCAAAATGTTGCTAGTTCATGGGATCGTAATTTCATGGGCAATTGATAAAATTTATTTAATAATGTGAACTACATGACATTTATAAAGATCATAAAGAAACTAAAATATGTTCGTGGGGATGTTAATTCGTGGATAAGAATGACCCACGAAATCCACGAACAATGGTCTCCCTGGCATGAACAATGATTCCACGGTCCTGTTTTATCAGAACTCAGTGGCTTCTGGGCATCATCCTTCTATCCCCCTACTGACCCCCCTTCTTTTTTTTTTTTCACCTTTTACTGCCCTTCACCCCATTCAGAAATTAAAATTTGTTTTTATTAAAATCAAATAAAGAGAGATTGAAACTTGTGAACCTTCTCCTTCTAAACGCGCTCATTAGATAGACTGAAACTTTGTACAGTGCTTCTTGCCATTTGTAGATGTGGCATATTGTCAGGACAGGAAGGATCCAATTATTTCCTTCAAGTTAAGGTGGATCCAACAGGGGTGGAAGGTGTATTATTATATATTTCAATTTCATCTCCTCTTTTTTTCCTAAATAGAAGTTTGCGGGCCAATATCACACGATATATGCCTGGAAACTTTTTCGGCCCGCAAGCTGACATCATACTTGAACAAAAATTGGGAAAGGCCTAAATAAAATGTTGAGTTTCCGCTAACCGACCGACCTAAATTATAGCCCGACCCTAAACATTTTATTTGAATTTTTGAGAAAAATTCGTACTTTTCTGGATAAAGTATATTCCTAGTCATGATTTCCGTTTTAAGTTATACTGTGTTCAATCATGTGATATGTTTGCAACTCAAAACAAAACTTCAAAATATAAAATTCAATAGAAATTATTATATGTTAATGAATAATAAACCATAATGAATGAGTAGGTGTAGAGATGATTTATTGTTGTAGTTTAGTAATGTAAATGTGTTCGCCTACTATGAAATAAAATTTTAAAAATAAATATAAAATGTATTCCCTACCTACCTACCCTATTTTTTTCTGGTATGTTAGCGGAAACAACAACTATTTTTATTTTTGGCCAAAATGATTGTGACGTCATAAATAAGAGCACGTTTCCTTGATGTTACTGTTAAAACATCACAACTTTTAAGTTTCAAATTTTTTCGTGTTTTTCAGCTTTTAGTCTGTTAAAGCTATTGAAAAAAGTGTTATAAAAAAAATTTTGTTAGATTCTAAATTGAAAGTGAAGTATATATGAAAAAAAGGTTATAGACTTTTGTATGGAAATATGACGACCTCATTTTTTTGTTGCGAACGGACCTTGCAAGCTCAGTCCGTGTACGCGCCAAAAACTCGGTCGTCATATTTTCCCATAAAAGTGTATACCAAATAAATATAGCTGTGAATGCTTCTCCTTCTACACCGCTTATCAGATAGCCTTGAAACTTTGTACAATGCTACATTGTCATTTGTAGATGTGCATATTGTCAGGACAGGAGGATCGCAATAATTTCCCTTCAAGTTATGGGGGATCCAACAGGGGTGGAGTAATGTAATATAGCTTGTGAGCACTTCCTTCTACACGAGCTATCAGATAGCCTTGAAACTTTGTACAATACTTCATTGCCATTTGTAGATCTATATACATATTTCAGGGCAGAGGATCCAAATATTTCCTTCAATTATGGTGATCCAACAGGGGTGGAGGGTATAATATCTCTTGAGAACACTTTCTTCTATACGGTCCAGGGGCGTAGAGCAGGGGGGGGGGGGGGGGAGAGGGGGGCAATGCCACAGATGCAACCCCCCTCCCACCACACTTTACAAAGTGGGGGGCAAAAAAGTATGTTTTTGCCTCCCCCCCTTTTTCTCCACTAATTAATTTTCTGCATAAAAACACACAATTTAGGAGTGTGCCCCCCCCTCCCCCCCCCCCCCCCCCCCACTTTCAGTGTTCAAAGGACCTTATTTTTTTTTTTTTTTTTTTTTTTTGCTTGTCACAAAATTTTGAAGTTTGCCCCCCCACTTTCCTTGATTTTTTTTTTTTTTAGTTTGCCCCCCTTTTTCAAATCAGTCCTACGCCTCTGCGGTCTATCAAATCCTTGAAACTTTGTACAATGCTTCATTGCCTTTGTAGATGTGCATATTGTAAGGACAGGATCTAGGATCCAATTATTTTCCTTCAAGTTAATGGGGATCCAACGGGGTGGAGGTGACGCTTATGAGCGCTTATCAGGTAGATTTGATATTTTGTACAATGCTTTTCAGCATGTACAGTGATTTGGAGCACTTTCAATTTGGGGAGGAGGGGAGACATTTGAT
>CAJDSM010016269.1:568-11377 GCA_903981925.1 Ostrea lurida
CAGGAAGGCCTTTAACCAAAATTGTAATATTTGGTGGTCCCTGGGGTAGGGTTCTGACCCAGGGCAGGGCCCAAATTTTGGTACATAATGTCCTGTTAACAATTGAACATTTTTTTAACTTCTTCTGATAACCCACTCCAATTCTTTCAAATTTAGTATGAAGCTATCTTTTGGGACAAGGGGCACATAAAATTATAAATTTGAGGTCCTTTGGCACCCCTGGGGCCTTGGGGCGGGGCAAAACTGCCAAAAGTGACCAATTTTCAAAAATTCTTCTTCTTTACAACCACAACATGTTAAGAAGAACCAAATGCATAGTGATGTAAAAGCAAGGAAGGCCCTTAACCAAAAAATTGTAAATTGGTGGTCCCCTGGGTAAGGGGGGGGGTTCTTGACCCCAGGGCATGGGCCAAATTTGGTACAAATGTTCTGTTAAACAATTGAACATTTTTAAACTTCTTGAATAAACCACAGTCCAATTCTTTTCAAATTTAGTATGAAGCATCTTTGGACAGGGCAAACTTAAATTTATAAATTTCAGGCCTTTTGCACCCCTGGGGCCTTTGGGGCGGGGCCAAAAAGTGACCAATTTCAAAAATCTTCTTCTTTACAACCGCACTCTGAGAGAAACAAATGCATAGTGATGTAGAGCAGGAAGGCCTTTACCAAAATTGTAAATTTGGTGATCCCCTGGGTAGGATTCTGACCCCGGGGGGGGGGGGGACCAAAACTTGGTACATAGTGTTTATATGTATAACAATTTGAAAGCATCTTTTTCAATGCTATTCATATAATTGTAAACTAAATGAATATATAGAATGATCAGGAGCCTTTTATTATAATTATACCCCCCTGCAACAAAAAGTTGGGGAGGGGGGGGTTTGTTGTTGTTACTGAATCGGGTTGTCTGTCTATCCGTCTGTAGACAGAATATTCCAAGACCTTTTAGTGTTAGCCTTGCCATATCATGCATATTGGTCTACCCATGGGACAAAGGTGTTTTCCTAATAGAATTTGGGGTCAAAGGCAAAGGTCAAGTGAAAAATTGGATATCAAAGTAGCAATATGGGTTTCGCGGGTTTAGAGCATTATCCTTTCCTACCTAGAGCACTATATCATAGTACAATACATGTATATACTATCAGAGATGAAGATGTTCTTTATCGAATTTTGGGTCCATAGGTCAGCTCACTGGACGTTAATGTAGGGGTTTTCAAATTTAAAATCCTTGAACAATCTTGTGAGATTGATTGATAATCTTCTTGTATAATGAATAGGAACCAAATATGCATATTTTTGAAAGATGTTAACATTTAAATAAAGAACTCCGTATTGAAGACTTAGAAAATGCAAATATAGACTCACATGTTGCTTTGATAGCTCAGGTGAACCGTCAAGGCCTGTGGGCCCTCTTTGTTTTGTAATTGAATCTATAAAAAAAATTAATCCGGGTCGAATTTTGGCCAAACTGCAAAATAATTAGCTTTTGACCTTTAAACACTTTTTAACAAAGAAATCTTAATCAAGTCATATAAGCCATTTCCCACTTTGTTATTTTTGACTTTGAGTTAAGTTTAACAAGAAAGAGGGCATGCAAGGCCTCAAACCAAAAATTGCATTCTTAGAAATAGAAGTCACATGATTCAAAGATCTCTTGTAAACATATCTAACTGACATGCACTCAATGTGAAATGCAGTCAGTAGCAGTAGGGGAACAGTGGAATATGCAAATGCTGCATTGTAATATTCTTGAATTTCGTGAACTTTCCAATGAATTTACATTATTCTTGAAATGTTCATGAATCCCTCACTAATTTTGTTCATGGAACTTACTCTATTCATGAATATTCATGAAATCTTATTTCATGAATTAAATTCATGACTTCATGAGTGTCCAATAATAAGTTCATGGGTAGTTCAATGAATTATTCATGAGCTGAATCTCAACTGGTTCAGAGAAATTAATTCATGATTTTTCTAAATTGTTCATGAAGTTTCGTAATCAATCTCGCAGGACTGTAAAATACTGCAGAATTAAATATATTATTCTTTATGAATAAATAAATGTCAATTTCATGTAAATTCCACACTAGTGTCCTAATGATATGACCTTGATAAATTTTTCAGATTCTCAAGGACCCTGCAACCAATATCCTAATGAATTATCTCCCCTCAAATGTGGTTATGGCAAGAGAGCGCAGAGACCCTTTTACAACAGAATTCATGTAAACTTCTTCAGGAGTCAAGAGATGTCCGTAGATCAAGGAGCAATACAAGCCTACAGAAGCACTTCTGGGTCAAAAGTGAGCGTTAATTTTGGAGATCAATGCTTCATTGAATAACACACAGTTTTTTGTGTGATTTCTAATCCCTCCCAATAAAATTCAAAAGGAAGTAAACTCATTACTCATTTATCCCTTTTGCCTAATTCTTTTAAAACATCGTACATGTCATCCCTGCTTTCCAGGTTTGTGATATATTTTATACCCCCCGCAAACGAAGTTTGGGGGGGGATATAGGTTCACCCTGTCTGTCTTGTCTTGTCCGAAAATGTTGTTGTCCAACAACTCCTCCTAAACGACTGCAGGATTTCAATGAAACTTTGTGGTGTATTAGAATATTATATGAGATGTGCATAATTGTCCCAGGAATTATTTTGGACAATTTTTGTACAAAGATATGAACGTTATGGACTTAGGCATTTTTCCAACCAAAATAACTATCATCACAGTGCGTTGTCCCCGCAACTCCCTCCTAACGACTTGCAGGATTTCAATGAAACTTTTGTAGTGTTAGAAATACCATTAATGGAAGTGTGCATATTGTCAGGAAAAATTTTTATTTTGTGACAATTTTTGTACTAAAGAAATATAATGTTTTGGACTTAGCAATTTTTCACCAAAATGCCTATGCATCCAGTGCGTTGTCCGCAACTCCTCCAAACGACTGCAGGATTTTATGAAACGTTGTGGAGTGTCAGATATATTATGGAGATGTATATGTCAGTAAAGAATTTTATTTTGGACAATTTGTACAAGATATGAACGTTTGACTTAGGGCATTTTTCCACCAATGTAATGCATTAGCTGCATCGTCCACAACTCCTCCTAAAGAATTATATACTATATTACGCCATTGATTAGACAAAAAAAAAAAACCTCTGTTAATCTGAGGAAAATCTGTTGTGTTCATTAATGTAGTTGTGGCCCCCGCTGGGGTATTAGTCCCCGATAGGACAGTTCTAGTTCAAATCCTGCTTATCTTTAAAAACACTTGATTATTAGTTCATAATTTCCTCATCTAGGACAGTGTTGAACTAACTCAAAGAAATATTATCAGCTTAGTAAATCACATTTTTTCTTAGGAGTAATTATTGGGAGCTACCCTATGCAATCTATGTTTCATATTGTTTTTCTAAACAGTTTGGCAAGTGAAATGTCAAAGAACTTTGGGATTTCAATATAGACTTCAGAGTAGTAATACCTGGATCCCTGCAAAAAAGTTTCTGTTAATACACGTGTATTTCTAGAATAATCCCTTTCACATTTCTGGTGTGGTTTGTTTTTAGAACAAGCTAAACATGTACCGTATTAATCCTAGAACGTGCATGAACGTTAAATTTTGTTAAAATGAAGTGTGCCAGAACAAAAGTAGTTTCCAGAACAGTGGTATGGTCCATGAGTTCTAGGAACAATAAAACCCAGGATTAGATCAGGAACCAAAAAATTACAGGAACTTATACAGAAAAACTGTTCTGAGCAAAATTGAATGAGACATGGGACCGTACATCACAATAGGATCGTGCCCGTCATTTCTGTAACTGGAAAGAAGCCGGACGTGGATCGGCACAAGATTCATCAAAATTGATGTATTCATCCGCCAGAAGCACACATGTGGATGATTGTTTAAAAGGCTAAACCGATCCCTCTAAAATATTTTATTTAGAAGAAAGATTGATTTTGACCATAGATTTCAGTTGAATAAGTAAAGTCTTATTCGCTTAATTAATGCATAAAATACTATAAATAGAAAGTGATAGGTTAAGAAATATTTTAGCTCACGTAATAATATCTCAAATGCTTGTTTCAAATTGTAACATATGTTTGACTGTGGACGTCACATGTAGCGTTTGCATACACAAGCAACAGGTTCATTCGGTTACGAAATAGCTGAATAGTTACAATTGGGACTGTCAATGATATTCTAACATTCAAGCATTAAAATTCTTGAACTTATCCCTGAATTATCTAAAAACAGATCAACGAATAAAATTGAAAGGGAATTGTCTGGTGAAAATCAATTCTGAAATTAGAATGTTAAATGATTTAAAACGTATCAAGCATTAAAAATTCTGAACTGTCCACTATAGATTCTCCCTTGATCAGCTCTGACGAGTGTTCTTTAACTAAAAATTCCTAAGAAACTGGTTCTAGAACATTAAATGGGACAACTTAGGATTTTCAATAGCATTTAACATTCTGTATTAAAAGTCCTAGATCTGTTTCATTTGAGGACAAAATTACTATTAATTGTTCTAATGAGACTATAGGGGTGACAGCCCTCAAAAACCAGAACTATTCTATAGCAAATTTTTAAAAGCAGGAACATGGAAGTCAAAAAGTTAACATAGGTATGCTGTATCAATTAATTATTTCACCGTGATCACCTAGGCCGATTCTCATTGGTTAAAACACCTTTCAAGAAATGAGGTGATTTTTCGATCAACGGTACCGAAACAACAATACAGTCTATGAACATTATTTTGTTGTGCAATTAAAATTAAATGATAAGAAATCTTATATTTTTTCGGGTGATATGCAGGTTATCACCGAGATTTTAAGACTGGTAAAACTTTTCATCAGTGCGCTTCGCAATTTGATGAGTTTTACGTCTAAAATTTGGTGATACCTTCATCAACCCGAAAAAATTAGATTCATTTCTTATAATGTACATGCTGTACACAAATTGCACAATTTTTCAAACCCTGTTCACTTATCACTCCTGTACATTAAAATTCACTCTAAATGATAAATGTAACATATTTTCAGGTCAAGGCCTATAAATCAGTCTAACAGTTAATTCCACTCCAGTTAAAAGTTGATAGCTTGGCAAGATATCAGACAGACGTACTCCGCACGGGAGTAATCGTTTCAACAACTTAATTCCCCAACTTGCTTGTTCGGCAAGCAGTTTTAGGAAATAAAAGGAACGAAGTGGTGTCAAATTTGCCCGCAAGAAAACTTTGCAGTGCTATTTTTACTGCCTCTAAAACCTTTCTTAATAGAGCTGAACCCCTGTTTGGTTTCATATAATATTGTTTACATTAAGAAAAAGAAGTATAAATTTTAAAAAGTTATCCATCAAACTCTGTTCCCCCTCCATAAGTGACTGCAGTTTGTGTCACATGTAATATATTGTGAACATATACGTATGTTGTATATTTGTATGAATACTTGTATAGCTAATTTAGAAAGTGGCAAAAATGAGGAAAGACGAATTAGGAAATGGTGAATCTAAAAAACGGCAAGTTGGAAACAGTGAATTGGGACACCCCCCCCCCCCCTTCTGCACTGTGGTCGAAGAAGGTCAAAACAGGGGTGGTTTGTCTGAGAAGAAACCAAGCCATTGCTATTTGACTCTTTTAAAAGCCCTCTAAAATTTGATTTATTTCAAATGATTTAAAGATTAATCAAATTCAAAAGGCAGTCTTGAATATAATGTAACTGTAGCTTGTATGACTATAATGCAATCATGTGGACAAAAAGGTCAATTTCCTGATAAAAACATCTTAAATTTTACTTTTGAAAATATTTAAAAATCTTGTTTTTTTAATGTATGTTGAATTAAATTATTAGTAAAATATACTTTTACTTACTGGATTTACTGAATCATTATGAAAATTAGAAATTTTGAAAAAATAATGTAAAGTCTCAAACAACAATCAAATCATGGAATTGGCAAATAATATTTCTCCAGCTCATATTTTAATTGATGGCCATATAAACCATTTTTGCCGGGTTGCATGAGTGCAAAAACTGGCTTATAAACTGGTTGAATGGCGTTGGCGGGGAAATAATTTCTGTAACACTTTAACTCAGTAACTACTTATTGTTAGCCTCATGAACATTTACATTTATCATCAGTGGGTGGTCCCATATCGTGGAATCCGATTTCAGACCTGTCGGACATCTTACTTCCTGTTACCGAGATATTTTCCAGTGTTTATCCTTAATAGCGCAAATTTTTGTAAACACTTTACTCACAATTTAATTTATCGTAGCTCTCATAGACCTTTGATTATCCATCATCATGCGGTGGTCCCATATCTTGATGCCGATTTCAGACCTGTCTGGACACCTACTTCCTGGTTTACGCGACTTAGAATATTTTCCAAGTGTTATTCTTAATAGTGCCAAATTTCCGTAAACTTTACTCAGCAATTATTATCGTAGCCTCATGCCTTTGATTTTATCCATCAATCAGCGGGGTTTGGTCCCATAATCGTGGGATCCGATTTCAGAACCTGTCCCCGACACCCTACTTCTTGTTTACCGAACATTTTACAGCAACCCCAGGAAGTAGATGTCCGACAGGTCTGAAATACATTATTGCACATTCCGAAGAATATGTTTATTCTTTTTTTTCAAATGCATTTTTCTCTCCCAATTTTAAATGGCAAAATGCAAAATGGTGAAAAAATTGGCATGTTTTGGGAGGGGAAAGGGACGAAATTCGGACCCAGAATGGGCCTTAAAATATCACTGACAAGTAGATCCTAAAATTAATATATGATTGTAAGACTCCTGTAAAAACAGGAATAAAGATTAGAAATTCATAAATGAATATAATATACACAATGGAAATCAGTATTGGTTTTATAGCTATTATCTATGTCGTGCTGAGAAATCTGCAATATTACAGTTTTATGTAATTTGATGCTAGGGTGTATATAATAGATCCATAAAATATTTCTAATGAAACTTTTTCTCTTAAGAAAGACACCGTCTTGGAATTCTCTATCATCTTTTTTTAAAATGGGGTGGGGGGGGGGGGGTCATTTTTATTTGATACTCCAATCCTTTATACACCATACCACCACACCAGGTATACCAATTTTCTAATCTGAATAAAACATGATTCGTATTCACATGCATTCCTGTTTTCTGGAATTGCATGGGTATACTATTTGTTTCACTGACACGGATGTGATTTCAAGAGCATCTAGGCCTAAATTTACAGCCCTTCACCGGCAATGGTGACGTTTCATTATAAGTGAAATATTCTCACGGGGCATGTAAAACAGTTATACTGGCCTTTCCGAAAACGTGAGTTATCTCTCTTTGTATTCTAACTTTTCGTGTGCATGTGACAACTTCCGGGTAGTTAATATAATCATACTACACGCTATTTGAGTGTTCTTGTTTCTGTTGTTATATCAAGTATGAATGAAAAATTTGATATGTTTTCTTCAATAAAGTTGGAAAAAAGATCAGTAAGAAAAAATAAAAGGGATCAAGTTCAGATGTTTTTTTTTTTTCCCAAGAATAAGTGCCCCCCCCCCCCCCCTTTCATTTGAAGCGAACTGTAAAATAAAATTTCAAACACCACTTGTTTCCCGATGTCCCCTATTACGACTTGTGTAATTTTTGGAACATAATTTAATAGAACTTATTAACAGAACTACCGATTCCAAAAGGTGATGGCGACTCGTCAGTCTGAATTTCTTGTGGAAACGAGGGGTTATTCATATTTGGATCTTTCTTGAGGGGAAGAAAGACCGAATATGAATTTCTTGCCCTTGAGAGACAAGGAAGACTGAATACGAATAACCTCTCGTTCTCTTCTCTCTTATTATTCCATAGGTCCAGGGATGGAAGCGCACTGTTTACTTTAAAATGTACGGGGAGGACTCAACTTACCTTTGGAATAAGTTTAAACCCGCCATCTGCTTTAAATTACTTGTGTCATCTACCCCCAATTCCTCATTTTCTCTAGGCACGTATCATTTCAAAAGAGAACATTAATACTAGTAATATCAAAAATAGATGTTTCCAAAATTTTAAAAAATATGAATGGGTGTGTTTTTGAAAATGCAGCCGGGACTTGACGTCTTTACAAAAAGTATAGGTTGGGACCCCCCCCCCCGGGTGGGGTGAAGAAGGAAAGTATTTCCAGAATCCATAAACGTCGGTCTTGACATACAGAATTAAAACATACATTGTGTCAGAACTTGCTTACTACACTGATATTTGATCAAGCAACATTTTAAAAGGTCCCGTGGAAACTTATGCAATAGATGCTGATCTATATTATGTAGATTAATTTTGGTTACAAAACACGCGTAAAATCAAGATCGGGAAGGGGAGTCGTCTTCTTTTGATAACATTTATTTTCCATATTTGTAAGCGCGATTGCCGTACATACGGCAATATCTCTGAGGTTTTCTGCACTCGTTGTTAATGACGCTTCTTGAATATAATACCCAGAAGTTTAAAATACATTACGCATGCGCACTACGTTCCAGATCAAGGAATGATAACTCACGTTTTTCAGAAAGCCTATACAATCAATCAATCAATCAAAAACATCTGGCAATTTTTCTTAAGCTTGCCGTTCTTATTCCCTGTTCATATTTCTGACGGCAAAAATGGATATTTTATTTTGGCATTTTTTGGTTTGCTTTACGTCTATGGTATACGTCACGAACAACTTGTCAATACCTTTGGTATCAGTTCGGGGAACCTTTATCGACTACATCAGCAGAAAGACTATCGCAATATTGTTATGAGAAATAAATATTTATTTTTCATCAATTCTTTTTACCGTGATTAATGTCTTAAATCTGTTTCGTTGATGAGAACGCTTACAGTCATCGGTGGCCATATTATTTACACGGTTTCTTAAAAAATACAGATTAATGATTTCGCAAAAAACGATAGTGAGTACCTCATATATATCAAAAGATTTTGCGTTTCATTATTTTCTACTCGTAATTTGAAAATACATTTACTTTCATTTTCGGTTTGGCACATTGAACGTTCGACCGAATTAAAAGTGGAAATTTGCATTTTATTTTTTTCCAAATCTTCCAGAAATTAGGGTCGGTGGGATCGCTAAACAAGAAATTAAAAAACTGTGGTCTTAATTGAATTTGGTAGTGTCTAAATAGTCTACATATTGCAATGTCATATACATCATTTTTTAACCACAAATCTGTACAAAATTGCCTATAAAAAGTGTGATTTTGAGTGAAAAATCTGTTACACAAATTTGGAAAATGTGATACAAAAAATCAATCATAAAATAAAACAGATGTGTTTTGTGAAATACTGATGCCCCTGGATTCCACATGCAATGAAAGGGGCTTGCAAAAGGATTATGCATGTGAAATATGAAAAATCTATCACTTACCATTCAAAGTATGGCCAAAGTTTAAGTTTTTGAAAAGTAGGATCAAACTTCAAGGTCAGGAGGTAAAAAATGTGGTACCAGTCGAAAAGGGTTTGTCATAAGAAACACAATGTGAAATATGAAAGTCCCATCACTTGCCATTCAAAAGATATGGCCAATGTTAAAGTTTTTTGTAAAGTAAGTCAAAACTTCAAGGTCAATGCTAGAGGTCAAAAATTGTGGTACCAGTAGAAAAGGATTGTCATAAGGAACACATATGTGTAATATGAAAGTCACACCACTTGCCCTTCAAAAGTTAAGGCAATGTTAAAGTTTTTGAAAAGTAGGTCAACCTTCAAGGTCAGGAGGATTAAAAAATTGCGTACCAGTAGAAAGCGCTTGTCAATAAGGAACACACATGTGTAATATGAAAGTCCCACCACTTGCCCTTCAAAAGTTATGGCCAATGTTAAAGTTTTTGAAAAGAGGTCAAACTTCAAGGTCAGGATGTTAAAAAATTGTGGTACCAGTAGAAAGGGACATACAATGTTTAATATGAAAGTCCCACCACTGCCCATCAAAAGTTATGGCCAATGTCAAAGTTTTTTAAAAGTAGGTTCAAACTTCAAGGTCAAGGTCAGGAGGTCAAAAATTGTGGTACCAGTAGAAAGGGCTTGTCATAAGGAACACACATGTGTAACATGAAAGTCCCATCACTTGCCATTCAAAAGTTATGGCCAATGTTACAAGTTTTTGCGGACAAATGGACAGACAAACGGACGAACTGACAGACAGATGGACAGACCAAAAACTATATGCCCCCAAATCAAAGATTCCGACCCGGGGCATAAAAAATGCGTCAAAGACAGAAATGGCCGGTTGCTGTAAAATGTTCGGTAAACAAGAAGTAGGTGTCGGACAGGTCTGAAATCGGATCCCACGATATGGGACCACCCGCTGATGATGGATATCAAAGGTCATGAGGCTACGATAATTAATTGCTGAGTAAAGTGTTACGAAATTTGGCACTATTAAGAATAACACTGGAAAATATTCTAAGTCGGTAAACAGGAAGTAGGTGTCAGAACAGGTCTGAAATCGGATCCCAAGATATGGGACCACCCGCTGATGATGGATATCAAAGGTCATGAGAGCTACGATAATTAATTGCTGAGTAAAGTGTTACAAAAATTTGCGCTATTAAGGAATAACACTGGAAAATATTCGGTAACAGGAAGTAGATGTCCGACAGGTCTGAAATCGGATTCCACGATATGGGACCACCCACTGATGATAAATGTAAATGTCATGAGGCTACAATAAGTAGTTACTGAGTAAAGTGTTACAGAAATTATTTCCCCGCCCGCCATTCACCAGTTTATAAGCCAGTTTTGCACTCATGCAACCCGGCAAAAATGG